>LLCE01000067.1:0-205630 GCA_001414415.1 Hymenoscyphus repandus | reverse complement strand
GAAGAAGATATCTGAAGGTGAGGCCCGGAGCGTGGTGCTGCTGGGCTGGGCTTTGTCTGGCAAGCAGAAGCCCTAAAGACGTGGTGGTCTCCCCGCAATATGGGAAGAGGGGAAAGGGGGGAGAGGAGGGGGAAAAAGCGATTTCGAGGATCTTAGCGGGAGCTTATAGCGAGTGTCTCGCCTGCGCACTGGGCGGCTCGTCTTGCTGGGTTGCGAACCACAACCGACCGTTGTCTGGCGATGTCTGGCGATGTCTGGCAGGCAGGGGAACTTATGCCCACGACTTTGCAACACGGACCACTTCAACAGTCAGGATGACTGAGAAAGATGAGAAAAATGTGGAATTGTGGAGTTGTGGACCTCTGACCTGGAAAGGCTGGCAGGTTGCCAGGCTGGAAGGGGATCTGGAAGGGAAGGCTAGAGAGACGAGACGAGGACGGACGAGGATGGACGAGGGCCCGTCTCTGTAAGTGACGGGGTCAATTGGTCTTGAATTCGTGAAGCTGCACTGGCCAGGTTTTGCGACTGTGCGGATGCGGGTGGAGTGCAGCGGATCAGCGGATTGGTTGAAATAGATTGACTGAAAAAAGCAGCTGCTCACTCCTCCGTGTTTTTCAAGTCTGCAGACGTCGACGCCGCAAAACCGTCCTTCTTCACCAACTGCTGTTTGTCGCTCGCCCGATGCTTGTTTCTATCCTTCCTGTCCTTTCTGTCCTGACGAGGCGGTTTTTGATATGCCAATCCGACCCCAACGCGTCAGACCCCAGGCTCTTGACCTAGGATACTCGTCTCCGTACACAGCAACCGATCAAACAATCTAAAAGGATCCACGGAACGGGCCCTGCTGGTCACTGCCAGACGGATGCAGTCAATAATGTACCTGCGAAGTGGTATGGATTTGGATGCACGGCGATCCTCCTCCTGATAATGTTGCCTTTCTCGCCTCCTGTGTCGATAGCCCTAAGCGCCTCCTCGACGTCTCTTGTTTGTTCCAATCTACCAACAGTTCCGAAGAGGGGATCGCAAATTTGCACCGCCCGAGTCTCAATTTGATGCTGCGGCGAGTGCTGCCCTGCCCTACGTTGCCTTGCGGCGCTGTTGATGTCGAGCAGCTGCCGAGCCGAAGCAGAGTGAGTGTATCTGTTCTTTTGGGGGCCAAAATCTGGCAAATCTGCGATCTCCTGGGAAATGGCCGAGACGATCTATTTCTGACCAACCGGGGAACAATGGAGTGCCTGAGCCGGTGGATCAACAAAGTCGCTTTTCTGATCGTGTTTCGACCAGAGAAGTAATTCTGACCACGCCACAAAGATGAGAATCCTCCGCTCGTATACTGGTGGATTGATTAATTCTGCAACAGATCTCGACGGCGGTTAGGTCGAGGGGTGTCGACTCACTAGACAGCTGGACCGTGGATGATCCGGTCGACAATGATGGTCTGATAGGGCCAAGAGAGTCGAAGGAAGTCTGAAAATCAATGAATGGGAAGTGGCACGCCCGAAAAAGCTGTTTTGGCAAGGAACAGACAAGGCTGAGTAGGGTGAGGTGCAGCCTGCAAGTGTTTGCGCGTAAGGCCAGGAGTTGCACAGTACGAGTAGTGCAGTGTGGAGAGGGAGAGGGAGAGAGAGAGCGAGATGTGTGTGGTGTTCGGGGTTGTAAGGGTTGTAAGGGTTGTAAGGGTTGTAAGGGTTGTAAGGGTTGTAAGGGTTGTAAGGGTTGTATGGGTTGTATGGGTTGTATGGGTTGTATGGCTTCCGAGGCCTTGCTGTGATGTTGATGCAATGATGTTGATGCAATGATGCAGCGATGCAGCGATGCAGCGATGCAGCGGTGCAGTCAAAATAACGATCAGCGACTTCGATACCGGTAGAACTATCTCCAAACACGCGATCCGATTTGAGTCAAGTCGAGTCGAGCCGTCGATTCAACGTGTGCAGGTGGTAGTTTGTTTCTCGTGCCGGACCAGCTCTGTAAGGCGAGGGCTTGGGAAATGGTGGATGATGGATGGTGGATGGTGGATTGTGGATGGTGGATGTGGATGGTGGACGTGTGTGGGTGTGCGTGGGTGTGTGAGTGAATGTAGGGTGAGATATTCTGGGGTGTGGTGGCTGCGGGAGGATCCCACGACGGTTGGGTGATCTAGGGTGATCGAGGGGTGATGGGCACGGCTGAGCAGAAGTACCGGGCTGGCGTTCGTTGGAGGACTCGATGCAACCCTGGCCACTGGACGACCACTGCTTTTGTTGCAAAAAATAAAAAATAAAAAAAATACCCCCTCCCTAGGAAGATACAATGTCGTTGGGCGGCACAAAGGAGGCTCCTCTGTCTCACAAATTCGAGGTGGTAAGGGTCTCGATAATATCTGGTCCCGATAATATCTGGTCCCGATAATATCTGGTCTTGATAATATCTGGTCTTGATAATAGTCGTCGGTCTGGCGTGCAAGAGATGATATCTCTATCAACAGAAAATCGCGCTCTGGGGACTGGATGGACAGATGGATGAATGATGGTGGTGGTCAGATATGGTGAAGGAGGTGCAGGAATGTAAGCTTAATTGCTGAGGCCTCCGTTTCTCAGCTCCCAGCTGCCGGCAAACAATTTCCCCGGATGATGATCTACTGATTCCGAACTCTGATTGCCGTACCTGATAGGTGGTGGTGAGGGTAAGAAGGATGGTGAGAATGGAGGTGAGAAGAGTGGTGAGAGGGTGGTGAGAAACGTGGTGTTGATGCGCGATGGTACCGGTGAGGTGTGAGGCGTGAGGTGTGAGGTGTGAGGTGTGAAGCGGGAGGTGTGAAGCGTGAGGTGTGAAGCGTGAAGCGTGAAGCGTGAAGCGTGAAGCTCGAGGAGCTGACCGACAGCGGCAGTGCAAAGGGGCACCTTGAATCTCGGGGCTGAATCTCTAAACGCTTTGCTGCTGTCCTGGCTCTGTGATGAGCAAGGGGCAGAGGGAGACGATGGAAGAGATTGGTGGTTGAAGTATATTGAACTTCTTGAATTGACGGGGGTGTGGTGAGGTGTTATAGGATTCATACATCCAGATGGGAAGGCCGCCGTGTCCGCTAAGACTAACGCCAGCGAGATTGAACCTCACGTCTGGTCTAGGAAAGAGATCCAGCTTGTGACGATTTGGCCGCAAGGAGATGGGACCCTGCTTGCCTGCCTGCCTGCTTAGTTGCTTGGTTGCTTGGTTGCTTGGTTGGTTGCTTGGTTGGTTGCTTTCTAGGTTCCTAGGTTCTTAGGTTCCTAGGTTCCTAGGTTCTCTTCAATAGTAACTAGCACGTGGAGTGCTGGACAAGTCTGTCGGGTGGTACGTATCAGCTTCTTTGGGAGAAGAGGCGGATGTGGGTGGATCAGAGGGAATAGAGTGGAGCTCGATTCTTTCTCTCTGCAAGGTCAAGTCAACTCAGGTCAGGTCAGGTCAGTTCCGGGTAGGGCAGATCAAGGTCAAGTCAGATTCAACCTAGTTACCAGCCCAAGTCAAGTCCAATCCAGTCGCGCCGAGTCAAGACAAGCTCGAGGTCGAGGGCAAATCCTCAAGCCAGTCCTAGTGCGTGCTTGCAGGTGGTCTCTCGGTACGGTCGAGGTAGCCGTGTCTGCGTGTCTGCGTGTCTGCAAAGTGTCGACGTGATCTTCACGATATTGGCGTTCCGTTCCGCTGGGACAGGACTTGAATGGACAAACCGGACCAACTAAGCCAATCAGGACTACCAGGTCACCCAGGTCAACCAGGCCGACCAGGTCGACCAGGCCAACTAGACCAAGGAACACTCGACGTTCGTGAAATTAGCGGTGCCGGAAGGACCGAGAAGAGAAAGCTTCAAGCTCGTACAAATGTCAATAATCTGTCCGATCAGCGCTCTTTGCGAAGCCGTGACTGGCAGAGGCAAATAGCGAAGCACCTAGTCAAGGGAGAGTCAAGGGAGAGTCAAGGGAGAGCCAAGGGAGAGAGAAGCAGTGACAAAGCGGCCAGTCGTGCAAACTTGAGACCTCCGCAGGTACAGAACAGGAGGGGTCGACAGCAGGACGTAGGGCAGAGTGGATCTCGCTATGTAGGAGAGGAAGTAGACAATCGTCCGCGTGAACCCTGGTGCAGAAGACTACGGAAGCGTATCGAGAAGTCTATCGGAGATGAAGGTGAGGTTGAGGGTGAGGTTGAGGGTGAGGTTGAGGGTGAGTATCGATGCTCGAATTCAAGTCTGGTAGCTAAGCAAGATACGTTACTACGAAGCCATCAAGAGCTAGGTAAGGACTAGAGGCTAAGTACGATGCGGAGACTGGCTCGGAAAGTGGATTCTCTCTGGTTTAAGCTTCAATCTCAAGATCAAGCTTAAGCTCAAGCTTAAGCTCAAGTTCAAGCTGAAGCTAAGCTAAAGCTGAAGCTCAAATTTAAGCTCTAAGCTCACCTCGACCTACCCGGACAGTTTGGCTGCACACAAACAAGCAATCAAGAGCATCCCCTCCCGCAGTATGGTGGAGTAGAGTGGAGAGCAGAAGAAGGTTAGCAACCGCAGAGGCGTCATATCACGCACAGCCAAAAGCAACGGGTACACAAGATCTGGATCTGGTCAAACCGCCCTAGGTCTGCTTCTGCTTCTGCCTCTGCCTTTGCCTCTGCCTCTGCTTCGGTCGGAGGCGCTACTTGGCATTGGCTGGGAAGACTCGCATCTGCGCGCATTTGTTGATCCAAGCAATCCCTCATGTTCACGCCTCAGTTCGTATGGCTGCACCTTCCAAGAGAAATAAACATATGACAAGCAGAAATTCACTTCAACCAAAGAATCTAAAGGAGGGCAGAACAGAACCGAGCAGATTAGAGCAGAGTAGAGTAGAGTAGAGCAGATTAGAGCAGAGTAGAGCAGAGTAGAGCAGAGCAGCCGCCCGCCCTTTCCATTGGCGATGTGTGCCTGGTGAGGCCTCATAACAGGCATCCCCCTCCACTCCTGCCTAAGTTCTTCCGTCGACAGCATATCGCGCTTCTCACGTCCTGCTGCATCTACCTACCTCCCTCTCTCCCTACCTCCACGCAGACCAGATTAACCCCGATTCATGCAGACACCGTTCAAGCTACTTCGTCCCATATCTGCTCAACGACTAGAGGTATATTTGACAGGTGATCTATTGATGCGACGTATCATCTACTAGGGCATCTAGATTCAGGTACCGTTCTGACTGGCCCGGGAAATGTCCGACTCTGATCGAGAGCCAAGTCCAGAGAGCCTCATGGGCCATGCCACCCCTCACCGACTCCACAACTCCACAACTCCATACTTGAACTCATTGGTTGATGTTCGTTCCCGTCGGTGGCGTAGCTCCTCCGCCGTGGCTTGGGACTGGGTGATCGCATCTGCCATCGAAAAAGATGGAGAATTCGAGACATGAGGATACGGCCCGGAGGCAATTGTGCAGCTCGGGATTCGGGAATGAGCGTGCGTTCCGTATGGCAGATCGTTTGACGTTGATGAGCCAGAGCCCAAGCAGAACTCGCACACGCACGTACATACGCACAATAGACGAACAAAAAGTCCTTCGACCAGTTTCTGCGAATACATCACCAACCGATGGCGGGCATCCGGCCTGCATGCAGTTGTCCTTGACCGTTTCGAGATCAGGATTGCCGCCGCTCGGATTCTCAATGAAAGATGTGGATCTGGAACGCCGCTAGAAACACAACACCATACTTACTTGCACTTACCGCCGGTGCCATCTCCGCCCCGCGTGTTTCGATATCTAAATCCTCTACTTGGCATCCTATCACTGGTGGTGAAGTTTGCAGGCAAGGAAGTCCCATGGAGCGTTGACGGTCCTCGAAGGAAACAACCATCCAGCTTACCTGCCTACCTGCCTACCTACCTGCCTACCTACCTACCAACTTACCTACCTACTCAACGATCTATCTACCTACCTATCTACTTACCTACCTATCTACTTACCGCACCCCTTCTCAAGGCCGCAACTGTGCTACGCCGCCAACAATCGGGAGCCAACCTCAGAGAACGCTTCTCGCCAATCATGTTACATATCCACTATCATTACCTACCTCACACCTGTTCCTACGGAATATCAAGGAAAGCCTCTTCCAGTGTGAATGACTGTCTTCTGTTTCGAAGGGTGGTTGTCGTTGAAATTCGCCAATGGGAAAATCCCCAGAAGACGGCGTTGTCGACGGTTCGTGGCAATGCAAGGCAATGCGGAGGCAGGACAATAGTCACCTGTAGTTTCCGCTAGCCCACCGGTCTGCACTTCTGACTTGCAGTCGGTCAAATCCTCGGGGGCCATAATCTTAGCAATGAGCCATGAGCCATGCGCCATGAGCCATCAACATGAGCATGAGCCATGTCAAGAATAGCGTCGTTCGAAGCACGTCAGGTACAAAACACCTTCTCCACAGTCCACACACCAAGGTCCAAGAATGGGCATGATGCACGCTCACACGATGCATTTTTCATCGACGGTTCCTGCGACGGCGACTGCCATCTGACATACTGAGACATTGTAGATGCGTCTAAAATAAGCAAAGACCTTCTTCATCGGCGGCGACTTAAGCTTAAGTCTGCTTGATTGTCTCAGCCAGCCCATCCTCGACCACTCTCAGTTGCGAACGCTTATCGTGATGGGCCCTCAGACGACGCAGATATGGCGAAAGAGGGGTCAATGGCGAGGCTTGGAAAAGGGGGATGTGTCTTAGATGCTTGAGGTGTCGTCTGGCTGACTGATACCAGTCGCTCTTCCAAACGTGGCTTCGTCTCGGGAGCGTCCTTGGGTCAACTCAGAGGTCTTCGACCATCGGCCCAATCAGCAACTTCACTGCTTTTCGTCGAACCCTGGGAAGCTCAGCCTTCTCTTTGTCCATCTCTTTCCCATCGTATCTGTCGCAGGCAGAGCGGTGTGATGGACACCAAGCACCATGTCATCACCAATGGGGACTTCTCCGACTCGAGGCTACGGAGCCAAACTTGCCAAACATGCATATCTGATGTCTTTACTTTTTTCTAGCTTCACGAATATTGCTGTAGCATTCTCGAAACGTCCATCGCTCTGCAACGACCCTCAATTTTCTCCAGGGAGGCGTCTTCCAAGGGACGCTCCTTGACGTCCCCAGCCCCTTCGACGAGTGATCTCCCCATCCAGTGAGGACCAGGTATGGCTCCGATCCACACGTCCACTTGATTGTCCTACCTTCTCAGAATGAATATCCGACGAGTTCTATTTCAACACTCGAGTCTGCTAAAGCGTTGATGCACACTTTGGGGGCGTGAAAGTTGTAAACATATTCCGAATCCTGCTCGAGAAAGCGATTGGGCCACAATGATTATCATCCTACCTGGTGAATGGTAATCCTTGCTCTACTTCCTGCGAGTGGCTCGATTCTCACAATCGACTCCTCTTCAGAACAGCCCGCCTCGATCTCAACAATATCAACACTTGATGCCGATTCTACCCTGCGTCGAGAGGAGCAAACATCCAGCATCCACAGCCATGTGTGAGGCCCAGCCAGTCTACTCTTGGACCAATTATAGCATGGCTCGAGATGACACCGGCCTATTCTTCACCTCACCAAATGAAAGTAAATTGACTTTTTGGTGTGGCCCTGCTGCAGCCTGCACGAAGCCGCCCAGCCTCTTAGCGAGCTTCGTTCCAACCCTCGATGAGCAGATGGTCACGCTGAGCCAGCAGCTTGCTGCACGGAGCCGAATTCGAAGGCGATATCCCTCCCTCTCCCGCGCATAATCCCCGCAAACCACGTGAAGTTTGCGGTGGAGTTCGCTGCGCTCTATATCCTTCGTTCCAATCAAACAGAGCATAATCCACTCCACCCCCAACAACTGCCAGGTGTCAAGGCGACTTACTAATGAGAGCCAGGTAAACACTCGAGAAACAAAACATCCGTACGAATTGCCATATCGAAAGATCGGCTTTCTGCATTTTCCGTTCTACTCCTACGGAGCCATCTCCTTGATTTCAAATTACCGGTCTCGTGGCAGCAGACAGCTCTCTGCTACCCCCGTCGTAATGTAGTCATTCCAATCTCTCATTCTCGCTAGACTCGATTGAGGGGAGCTATGCACGCCGTTTTTCTTCCACTTTCAATCTCTGCTCCTTGATGTGGACACCCAAGACTCCTGAGGGAGGGTTCTTCCAAAGAAATGAATGAAAGTGAAGCTGAATTTGTAGATTTACGTCTAGCACCGAGAGGCATGACTGGAAATATGTGCTTGGCACTCCCTCTTGGCCCCCTCAAACTGTTGAGTCAATAACATTGACGATCCGCGTCGTACTGCAGACTGAAGACCGCCCTAGACACAGATCCTCTCTTGCTGGGACAAACCGAGAATGTCGCTGCTGCGAGCCCAAGACAGTCCCCTCTTGCGTCTTTTCGGGGTCACACTGCAGCGGAGAGCGTCTCGGCTACGATGCTGTACTGGACGAAGATCTCGTGAGATGTGACAACTCACTCCCATCGTCGAAATTCACGTCAACTGAACCAGCTTCTGTTACACACGACCTAGCTGAGCCAATTATGCTGACAACCTTACGCCCAAAACTCGAGGTTTAATGCGCGTGCACGTTCCCGCAGAACGTACTTAGGATTCTCTCAAGGTTCCCGCATGTCACTGTCAAACATATATACCACCGGAGTTGAGCTCCGGTCCAACTACTAACTTTGTTCATGTGATTGTAGAGAGCCATCCGAACTTCTTCAAAACGGCGAAGTAATTTCTTTGGTTTTAACAGGATAAATTACTCGCCGCAGCGGCATGCCTCATGCAGAGAATCGGGGACGGCAGTCTGACATGCTTCCTGCGATGGGTTTGCACCAATGAACCACGACTGCGGGGTCAGTCTTGAGTGTTTATCATACCTTCCCGACGGGGCACTCGCTAATACATCAACATTGATATGCAATCTGCTCTGCTATTAAAAGAGTCCCAAAGAGAGGGCCTACCCTCAAGGTCCACTTTCATCACAAGCGAAGGTCATGCTCACATAATTGCATTCTTGTCATTAAGGAGTTTCGTTCTATAGGCATCATGAGATTCTCGTATCGGTCGGGGGTATGAAAGGTTGGGAGAGTGTAATAGCGCCAGTCTGCAGGGATTGAACTCCAGATCCACCATATATCGATCACAGACACATAAAGAAAGTACAATGATACATTGTCACGAGATTCCACTCCATTTGAAATTAGCACAAAGAATTGGTCTCCGTGCTATCTGTGTCCACACGCTCAAGCCGTTCCGTCAATAGGTTGATTCCGTCAAGATTCATTGCTGATGTCAATATGAGACACCCTTCAAACCAGCCCTCTAAAATATCTTCACGTCGGACAGGTTCCACTGCTCCGCTTCGTTCCGATGAGACGAACACACGTCAGCAAATTCGCGAACTCTTGGTTGTGTTGTGTACAATGGTACAACATCAATAGCTTCATTGCCACCCTAAATTGGCAGCTGCAAACCATACCATCCAGTGTCTCGGGAGGCGCTAGGGTCAAACACAAAAACCTCCGCACCACCAACGTTTAATGGCTAGAGCGGAGGAGCGCAAGCAAGATGGCGAGATACAGATCTTTCCTGTAAAGATATTGTTCTCGTTTGTTCGGAGCTATTGTGCTCACTGTGTCCTCACTCTGGATGATAAGCCAATCATACGACTTTCCGCAACACACCATCACACTACATCTACTCTCTCACACCCTCTATTATTCTACACACGCCCGTATACCCCACGCCGTATGCTGGGGAGCTTGTGGACCTGGCCGGACCATTGGATTTGTCTTGAAAATGCTCCTTCCGTCTGAGCCCTGTTAGAAAACAAGCTAGATACGCGGAAGCTAGGTATTGGCCCTCCAACAATGACCTCAATATGGCTGAATCTCGTGCATATTGGACATCATTCTCTTCTGATTTCAACATGATGACCATGGTTAGTGCGTTGGCTCTCGGCTTGTCACGGGTATACGGCATTGCATCAGGTGAACACGTCTGAAGCAAGGAAAAGCAGAATGAAGTGTCGGGCAGGGTAGGCGCACAGGACGATATTGACTTGGGTTGAGGATGAGGATCACTGCCAGCAGCCCGACAACCAGCGTCGCTACCAAAAGAGAGATGTGGGTTGAAAGGTGGGTTGGGCTCCATTCCCAAGTGCTGCCACGGTCAAGGATGTTGACAGGAGCAAAAGATGAGGTGGTTTCACATGGCTGACGAATTCCTGACGTTGACAGCAAGATGCGCAGATTTGGGTCTGCCTGACTAGTGTTGTATCCGTTGCATGTTGTGCAGCGCTAAGGTCGTCGGCGCCATTTCAAGATTTTAGGCGAGCCCCTATCTTTGAAGCTTTTCCGGACAGGAGCGGCTAACGATTCTCTAGTGCGAAAGGGATCAACAGTGCCGGTAATTACCCACTTGTCACGAGAATCGAGAAACGACGTTGCTCGCCCACTATTATTGTTACACCAAACGAAGGCACGCCGTTTCCTTTAGTTCGACTTGAACATGTAGACACTAGGGGGACGAGAGAAATCTACTCGCAAACCTTGATACCGATGCTAACAACAGTCTCACTAGTGGCATTCTCCTCTGGAGCTTATAAAGTCAATCATTTTCCCATCCATGGCGCTGGGATTTCCTTCCCCTCTTTCGAATTTCGCACAAAGGCTGCTAGAAAAACGTACCACGTCCGAAAGAATCGCCACTCGGCCCTGCTACAGTCCTCAGCTGACGACTCCCTCGAGGATCTATGTCCAAGCTCCCACCGAGTTTCGGGAAATAGTTCAGTAAGAAATGACTAGCGCAGAATTTGGCCGCTGCCCTTTCCCCTCGAGGGCGAAACGGATGAGAAGATTACCATTCTGCAACGTTTCATGCGTGGTGGGTCCTGGTGAGGTGGGAATGAGGAATGCCAGAATGGAAGGACTTCCATTGAAAGACTATCTGTCGCTTCCCTTGCCCTCTTGCGAGGAAGGAGTCGATTCGTGATGGCTTCATAGATCGAATGAGGCCTAGTGACGTGCGGGTGGGGCGTGCTTTGAGGGAAGCTGAGCTGAGATGATATTGTGGGGATTGTGATGGATATGATGTGTAGGTTAGTATTCTTGATCTGAGATTCCTTGCTTGGATCTTGTCGGTGTCTGATTCGCGCGATCTTGAGGAGGGGGCTTGTGTATATGCATTTTTCTTCTTCTCTTTTTTATTTTTTATTTTTTTTATTTTTTTGGGGCCATGTTTGCGCGATTATTTGCCTGCCTCGTTCTTGTCTGTGATGCTGCTTGCAGCGATGATCTTTCTCCCATGAGGGAGGATCCTGAGGTCGAGATGGGAACTCTCGGCGCCGCTTGTTCTTGGGATATTGTCATGAGAGGTGGCGAGTAAGTTTCTCTTGGTTTTTCTTTCGTGCGATCGTCTTTGCCTTATTTGTCTAGGTCTTGTCTGGGGTTTGTAGAACGCCGGAAGTTGGGGCTTCCTGGTGGCGTGGCGAGGGAATACGGATCGGAGATTTTGGGGGGATGGGGATTGTGGTACGGTTGTGATGCGTGAGGGGGTAAGGTGGTTGGCAGTGGCTGTCATCCGTGTTTAGTTGTCTTGCGCGATGTTTTGGTATCTGTGAAACAAGAGTGTTCTTGGATGAGGGGATATGCTTTGATTCTAGGTTGGAGATTTGGGCTGAGGAGGGTGTGGTGGGGGATAAGGAAGGTTGAAAGAGGCAAAGGGGATGGTTGTTGGTGAGATTGAGCTTTGTGCCATGAGAGAAGACAGGGAGGGCTCTGCGGTTTGGCATGGCATCGTCATTTTTATCAATTTGGTGGCAAGCGCTGGTCTCTTTGGTAGTTTCTGGACCACAGGTAGAACCTGTACCTTGTAAAAGTCTCCGTTTAATGATGAATGCATGATGAGATCCATCCATGATCCTCACACACCTCGTTACATAGGAAGCTTATCAACATATTTGTGAGAATGTTTCAAGGTTTGAGAGGTTGATGACGTGTACTTTATTTCGTGTTTTTCATTAGGTGGTGCGAGGTAGATGGGAAGAACAAGCTATTGGGTTGGTGATTCTGGATTGGAGGTCAAGGGTTGCGTTAAGTGATGTAATATGGACTATTTCTCCCTCACATAATTACTACACGGTAGCTCCCTGACAATATATACATATACCCAAAGCTCAAGAAACCCCCAAGGCTCCCACCTAAACGCCCTCCGCTCTCATCTTTGAAATGCCTTCCTTAGATATACGGTGGCTGTGGGAGAGTTTTAACGCGTGGAAAGGCTACATGGATGTAATATCTGATGGAGGGGCGATGGATGGAGGTGGAGGTGGGTTGGGGGAAGCCGTAGCTCTCCAAACAGAAATAAAAACCTCCTTATAATCATGTTCACGGGGACCAAGATGGAATTATAATATCATTGACCTTAGCTCCGATGGCAATTTTATGGATTAATGTTTTAAGTTTGTATAGTGTGGGAGCGCTGGTCAGGGTTCTTGGTGTTGTCTGGGGAGGGTGATGTTGAGAGTGTGTTTGAAGCTTGGGCTCGCGAAGTGGTAGATGGGGAAGGGGATGAGGATAGGAAAATGTTGTTTGAAGAGGGCAATGCAGGATATGGGAGCTGTCTAAAATGGGCTTTAATTGCCTCTAGGGTGCGTAGAAGTAATGGTATTGGTGGCGAGGAACGGGTTTTGTTTAAGCGGTTGTTGAGGGGGAGGGTGGGATTTGTAATAGCTAAATATTAGGAATGCCATGGTTAGGCTTACATCGCATTAAAATGCTGTAAATTTTTATTTCATGTACTTAAATCGATGATTGAAGGTGTCTTTTTCGTAATTCTAATGCTTTTTAAAGACCTTGGTAGTTTGAAGACTATAGTAACTCAGAAATGTAATGGTTTTTGATCATCCAAATCGTCGATTTTACGTTTTAATTTCGTGATTAAAATGCCCGAAAATTAGATTACTTTTGGATGTTTCCGTAATAATTTGTAATCTATATCCCCTCTATACGAAGTATCTAATAGACTTGTTTCCGACCTTAAATACACTCGAAGTAAAGTTACTAAATGTTCTAAAGTAGAGCAAGTCAAGGTTATTAGTTTTAAATGCTCTTAACGTAGGGCATATGAAAATTGTTTTGGGAAGAGGTAGTACACTCACATACAGATAAGAGCTTTGGTGCGATCCTAAATGATTCAATAGACAACTTGTAAGCGATAACAATGATATTATTTATCAACTTATAGTATTTGTATAACGTATTGATGCTATATTAGGACGAATAAATTAGCACAGAGCAGGACTACCAAGTTGCAGCGGAGATTCAAGCTCCCAGTAGAATTCACGGCCTTGGATACAAGAATCCCCACCTCTTTCGCTAGAGTTTTTGATACCCGATCGATGAGAACCTGCGCTAAATGGCTTCCTTCATCTTGCTGTTTTGAGCTTTTGCTTGAGGCATCATCAAACTCTGTTTACTTCATAGAGCAGTTTCCATCACACGCACTGAATTAGGTATTAGCCCAGTGATAATAGATTAGGAATAAGGACTGGAATGGGACTATTAGTCAAACTCACATGGTGGTCCCTGTTTATAAAACGTCCCTACTCTGACGATAAACAAGAAACTTAACACGTAGAGCCTGATTAAAGAAGGTTTGAGCTTTGTGATAGCGAAAGATATCCTAGTCAAATATAGTTACTCAACATCGGTAGCGACATATGCATCGTGAGCCAAATTCAATATCCTCAACCAAAGAAGCGTGCTTCTCTACAGAACTGACTGCAATCTGTTTTTGAATTCAACCCAAAATATAAATATCCAGGTATAAGAAGCAGCAGAAGCCTGTAGGAGAAATCGATCCATGGTCCACGAAAGGCGGCATGACCAGGATCATATTGAACTATGGTATGCTACACAGTCTTGAGAGTCTCAATCCACTCTATAACCTTTGCAAGAACACCACGTAAGATGAATCTAGAGCCATCAGTTCGCTTGTAGCTTCGCCTTCCCTCTTCGCACTGTATTCGCACCATTTGTGCGTCTCTTAGAAGGGCAGAAACCGCGAATTTATCGTGCTTCATACTTCGAAATTTTTCTTGATCCTTTAGCTCCAGAGCAGAGATTACCCACATGCCCGCACATATATCATTGGCACTTAACGCTTTTAGATTAGCAGGAGGCCTAGCAGCAACAGTGTGACTGGGCGAAAAGGCTGAGAACATTAAGCTTGTCGCTCAGAGAATCCACAGTCAAGCTTTCCATTCTGGATTTAGTAAGCCATGAAATTTTGAGGCCAGTTGCAAGAATTTAGGAACTAGCTCCACCAACCGTTGAGAATCTGAGAACTTAAGGGTTCATGGGGCGTAGTGATAGTTTCACGAATGTAACAGCGATTTTGCAAGCAGTGTCGCTGTCTCCGGAGACTGCAAGTGAGGGCCGCTCGATGGTATTCTAATGACATTATCCCTTAGCTGCTATGAAAATCAAGCTCCGTGGTCACATGGCCTGATTTGATTGGCAAGCCAATTAAGTGGCACTGGACATACTTTATTCATAGGCGCGGTTATTGATAAATATTAAAACCCCGTGAACAAATGCATGAAGTAGAGACCGAAATGATGTGGATATTTCTCAATATTGCTAGCCAAGTTAACCAAGGTCTCTCTCTTATCGTCTCACAATATACTGTGTAATTCCTCTTGTACAAAAGTTCGATATACATATTATTTGATTAATCATTTGTGGCAAGTAGAGTCTGCAAGTACCGTAAAAATAAAACTGATTTTCTGTTTTCTGGAGTGAAGCAACTATCAAAGAGTATGAATTTACGATTTACCCTTGTATTTACCCGTGTGACATATATCACTATGTCCTTACCTGTTTATTCTTTATTGAGAGACTGCATTCAACTTCTTAGGCTATAGTAAGAGCGTATATGGGAATTATAGGTACACAGTTAGTCCGAAAACATAAATAGTTGTATTAAAAAGTAGGCCAAACTAGCTGTCCGCTTTCCGTCATTGCACTATATTGGTGTGAGGCACGTAAAAATACCATAAATAAAGCCACAAGAGCAGGAGAAAGAGCCTTTTTATATTTTTCGTCCTAGACGGCTATTGCATCTCTCTTCTACTCTAGCCATACGGAGTTGCCATCGGTACTCCCACTGAGACTTCCGAATAGTATATCAATGGGCCTTGTACGGATATCACCATGCCTATCAACACCCTAGAAGTTTTCCGTCTAATCCCCAATATCAGACTTTTCAAGTCCACAATCACAATCCAGATGCCTTGAAAGATATCCAACATATGCAAATCCCCCGTGAATGCGATTAGGACGATGTATCCAGTGGCAATTGCCGCCGCGATCTCACAAATTGCGTAGATTAGACCCCAGCGCAGTGAGGCACTCTTGGAGAACTATTCCGGTCCTCAAAGCATAACGTTTGAGATTTGGGCACATCAGATCAGAGAGCCGTGGGGACAGAGATTATACTCGGGTGAATTGGAAAGATTGCAGAATTTATTCCGCATTGGTATGAGTGGGAGGCGGAGGTGAAGGCTTTTGTCAATCGGGACCCGAAGAGCCAGATTGAAATGTTGCAGAGAATGATTGAAAAGTTGCTGTATGAGATATGTCTAACTACAGAGGCGGAGGAGGAAGCTGTTGAGGGCGAGGCTAAGTCTGGAGCTGTTGAGGAAGTCAATTGGTTGGAAGATGAAGGATCTTTGATTGACTGAGATGCCACATGCCAAGGACATCAGGAATTCAACTAATGTGGTTAGATAGATTCGGCACACGTTTTCCTTGTAATGTGACCATTACTCTTCTTGTAGTCATGGACTTGATCGTGAAACGTTAGGTGAAGAGGTCTGCATTCACCACTGCCTGATTTCCCCAGATTTTATACAACAATGGGCTAGATTTTCCTTTAATTTCCGGAGAATAATTATAAATGTCCCCAGGTATAATAGGGCAATGAGCCCAAGCATCTAAAACACTAAGAGAGTGAGCTCAAAATGTTCTGGATAGCAGGAAAATAAGGTTTATTGTCCGTAAATCGGCATTAAAAATGACGTCAAATATCCTTTGTAGGAGAGGAGAATGACTTGTGTTCTCTTTTCTTAGACGAGACACGAGGTCAGAGTCTTCGGCCTAGTGCCTGAGTATATCTAGACTGTTGACGCACGCTCACAATATAATTGCGACGAAACCGCAGAGAGCACTCGTGAACTGACAGGTTCACATATGGCCTTCGTCTGTCATTCTGCTGGAACTCGCAAAGCTTTTCATGTGTCTGAGGGTATAACACATGTGTACCAAACTCCAGGTAGTGGACAGGATAATTCTTGTACCTTCGGATAGTAGTCTACATCAGACTCGCCAAATCGCATCCGTCATTTTGGCAACATCCGCCATTTCTTTTACATCATGTACTCGTACAATATCCGCACCACCATAGATAGACGCTGCAACAGCGGCTGCTGTACCGTATTGCCTATCAGCAGCACTTTTGATACCAGTAATTTCACCGATAAACCTTTTCCTGCTCACTCCAAGCAACCACGGAAACCCTCTCAGACCAGGCCAGTTACGCAACTCGTCCAAGCCTCGCAATATCTCTAGCGCTTGGTGTCCATCTTTTGCAAACCCAATGCCAGGGTCCAATACGATGCGCCAGCGGTAGATTCCAGCAGCTTCTGCCTCTGCTACACGGTCGAGGAGTTCTTTAGCAATAGTTGGGATTAGACCTTTTGGATATGTCCTCATCACTGGTTTGTTCATTGTGAGAGGGTTTCCACGCATGTGCATTAGACATACAGTCTTCCCCAGACGTGCCATAGTGGGGAGCATATCTGGATCAAGCTGTCCAGCAGAAATATCATTGATAATGTCGGCTCCAGCTTCCATCGCAGCTTCAGCCACCGCGGCATGATATGTATCGACACTTATCAGGCCGTTGAATCGATAACCGTAAGAATTTCGCATTGCTTTGATGACGGGGACGATTCGGGATATTTCAATATCAGGACCTTCTTGCCGACGGCCAGGAGCGGTAGATTGACCGCCGATATCGAGAATTCTGGCTCCTCCTTTGAAAGCATGCTCTACGGTCACTTTGACGACATCCGGGCTTACGCCAGTGCCAACAAGATCGATATTTTTGCCACCATCCGAAAATGAATCGGGGGTCAGGTTCATGATTGCCATTACACGCGTCTCACGATCCCTCTTCAGTGCCCGGATAGGCTCTTCAGATCCACCAAGTGGAGTGACAGTTGTCATAGGAGCGCCTGATGGGGGGAGAGCATTGAGATAATCTTGGGTTGTTTTCCATGGTGTCCTTAGGTTGATGGCCTTTGCAGGAATCAGTCTAAAGTTCATTAGCATAAGTAAAGTAAACTATATAGACTGAAATTACTCTGCTAATGGACGAAGAACAAATTCACGCTCTTGCATTAATGGATGCGGAATTTGCAGTCGAGGAACATCGACTTGCTCGTTTTCGTAAAGCAAGATATCAAGGTCAATATTCCGAGGCCCTTTATCAATGACCTTTTCTCGTCCTAGATCAATCTCGATTTGCTGCAGTGCGTCAAGAAGCCGAATTGGTGTTAGTACAGTCGATATCTATGAAGCTAGTCAGTAAATGCATCAACCGAGATTGAGTGAAAACTAACTTCACAGACGCCATTGATGAATTTGTCCTGATCCAAAACGTACATAGGATCTGTCTCCCATAGACTGCTGGTTCTCAGTATGTTAATCCCATTTACCTGAGCCAGTTTTTTACACGCCTTTTCAATCCACTCAATTCGGTCACCTAGGTTGCTCCCTAGTGCAACATAGGCCGTGAAGCTGGGGAGTATACTGGGTAACTTTCTAGGCTGACTCGCTGCAAAGGTTGACAAGTTTGTAGCTTTGAGCCTCCATCCTGGTAGAGGTTTGGCGTATCTTAAGTTACGAGCAGAAATGGTAGATGAGGAGTTGGTATGGGAGGTTGTACTCTTGTGACGAATTGGTTCAAGTCTTGGGAGGAATGACGGACTAGGTGGGTTCAAAAGTCTAGGCCGTCCTTTGCATACAGATCTCCATGGAAGAGGCTTCATTGATACTACCGAGAACAGCTTCTTTAGATCACGAAGATATTGCTCGGAGGCAAGGAAATTTGACAATAAGAAAGATTAGTCATCATTTCTGTCACATGATAGGGTTACGTGCCAAGATCTCACTCGAAAATGCAGCCAGCCTAATCTACAGTCCAGTGCTTTGTGTTACTTGTGTAAGCATACAAATAATATTGTGCTATCCACTCACTAAATTCTTCCTCATGTGTCATTGTTGTCAACATGGAGCTTCTCAGATGCATTTTGAGCACATTACAGTGATTGGCCAGGAAATGCTATCACCTTAGTCATGCATTGGCCATGTGAGCGAGGTGCCGAGGCAAGTTCCCCAGATTCTTACCGTATGACGCTAGTGGAAGACCGAGAGGGTGCCCTTCTTTCACCTGCTTCCTCCTCCCATAAATCCCAACATCTCTGCCCGTTCCTAAACACCTTGAACTCTACATAATCAGCTTGCTTTTAGAGCGATTGACTGTTACCATTCATCTTTGTCTCTTCCACTTCTCTTCCCACAAGTTGATGCACCAGACGTTCAAGACAACATGGCTTCTCCTCGTAAGTAATCACATGCCGAGCGTAACATACCAAATTCTAGTGTGCTGATGGTGAGGGAACAGAGCAAATTCGCACAACATGTACCGATCTTCTCAAGATTAACCATCCGGTATTCCTCGCCGGAATGAACGTCGCAGCGGGTCCTAAGCTCGCAGCCGCCGTTTCAGACGCAGGAGGAATCGGTGTCATCGGAGGAGTAGGATATACACCAGATATGCTGCGCGAGCAGGTCGCAGAGCTGAAGTCATACTTGAAGAACAAGAACGCGCCATTTGGTGTGGATCTGCTGCTTCCTCAGGTTGGTGGCAGTGCGAGAAAGACCAAGTAAGCTCTCTGAGCGAGGTCCAACAAGATTACTATTCAATGCGTACTAATCTGCTGATCTAGCTACGATTATACGAAAGGCAAGCTTGACGATCTAGTCACTATCATCATTGAAAGCGGTGCGAGTCTCTTCGTGTCTGCTGTTGGTGTGCCACCAGCGCATGTTGTTGAACGCCTTCACAAAGCCGGTATACTATATATGAACATGATTGGGCACCCAAAGCATGTTAAGAAATGCCTGGACCTTGGTGTTGATATTATTTGCGCCCAGGGAGGTGAGGGTGGAGGCCACACTGGAGATGTTCCTACAACGGTCCTAATTCCAGCTGTTGTTGAGCTCTGCAAGGGCAAGACAAGCCCTATGTCCGGCAAGCCTGTGCAGGTTGTGGCCGCCGGTGGAATTTATAACGGCCAGACTGTCGCTGCTGCTCTTATGCTAGGTGCCAGTGGTGTGTGGGTTGGAACCAGATTCATCTTGACTGATGAGGCCGGAGCACCAAAAGCACATCAAGAGGCTGTTCGAACAGCCGGCCATGACGATAACGTTCGAACAATCATCTTCACTGGTAGACCTTTGAGAGTACGAAACAATCCATACATTTCGAACTGGGAAGAGAACCGTGCACAGGAAATCAAAGAGCTCACAAGCAAGGGCGTTATTCCAGTAGAACATGACTTTGAGACACTCGGTGATGATATTGATGATGATGTATGTCATCCCCTCAATTCTATCACTCTAGCAAGCTTTATACTGACTTCTAATAGACTATGGACAACGCACGACCATTCCTCATGGGCAAAGCTGCCGCTGTCGTCAATGAGAAGAAGAGCGCCAAGGCCGTTGTCGATGAACTCGTCAACGACGCAGTTGCGTGGATCCACAAAGGAGAAAAAATGATTTCCAAACTCTAGATGAGCATATGTCAAAATGGCGCTGTGGTTCTTGGGTATTGTTGCATTGGTTCTTCATTTGGATCATGTACATTATGAAGCTTAGATCCATGCATGATAATAGGTTAAATCTGTCTCGCTCTATAGTCACTATCTGTCCTTCGGTTCGACGGCAATTCCTAGACTCGTCTCTGGGCCAATCTCATTCATCCAGGGCCCTTCGACTGATCATGTGACATGTGAATGCTAATCACATGCTAGTTCTCCGTTGGCAGAAAAAGGAGACCTTAAATTTACCCGCCAATTCATTACTACAATGGAGACTTACAATGGAGACTTTGAAAATATTATACGTACAAGATTTCAGCAAACTTAACAGCCGGCCACATTAACCAAAGATAGATCCCATACCTGCCCTAAAGTCGTCGGTATGTACCTGTCTTATTTGGTGTTCTCAATTTTACCCTCAAACTCCAACATTCTCCTTTTAATCAAGCACAAAATTCCGTTTCCATCCAAACAACTCTTTCTCTCCACACAATTGCGAGCCTAGCTCAAACATATCCTAGTCCGAAAAACACTTACCAACAAAATTATAGTAATCAAGCTTAACAATATCCAATCTTGAGACCAAGCAGCTTGTGTGACTACTCAATCCATTTATGATGTTGCTGGTGGCATTTCGTTCTATATCACTTTCTTCGCCTTTAATACAAGTGGGACGCACGACAAAAGCATCTGGCTTTCCTCCAAGAAACATAAAACATTACCAGGTTCAGTAGCTGCCGGAACTAGCACTGGTGCGGTCCAGCGTGAGTGCAGGCCACGTTCATCGAGAGCAAGCTTAACAATCGCGAATATAGGATCAAGCAGAGAATTTGCGTGTCTAGCTTTCTTGCCATTTGCTTCGCTATACAGGATACAATCAAACAGACTCTGAGCTCTGAGCTCTGAACATCTTCTCCGATAAGCGGTTGGTGGGTTCCTCGTAATCATAACAACCCCATTAGCATAGTTGTATAATCCAACAGGCCCATAAATGTCTGCTTATACGGCTCTGCGGCTTTCATGACTGGCAATGACCGCAGTTCTGCAATGAGTGATGCTCGGAGTTGTCGTCGATCCCATGGACCGACGCCGAGATGGTTTTGCTTGGGGATGTTGGAGGGAATTAATAGGTATATAACGCGTTGCAAAATGCCTATCATATACCCGATACCTACGAGCGTCGACGGCGGCATTTTTGGGACTAGACGCGCAGTGACGCGCCATGTTGGCGGCTGTTCATTGAAAGATATGGTCGGAGCGGTGTTCGAAGACCTTCGAATCCCCAGTCGTGGCACCAGGTTGGGACATCGCAAGTATCAATATGATCTGTCTGCTCTTGATGTCTCATCTCCGCATAGGCTAGAATATGATAGCGGTTGGTGGTCTTAGAGATATTGCTTATGATGCTAGGTCCTGGTATACTTCGGCTATTAGTCTCCTGTAGTCGACAGCGATGCAGTTTTGCTTGACTTTGGCCACGCCTAGGTATGCGTATGCCATAATCGGTGGATCTTGAACCCTGAATTCTTGTCTCTTCGGTAGTGTATACAGGAGAACGCCAACAGATTTAGCAGGCTCCAAGGCTTCTTCTACGTCTCTAACAAACGACCCTTTTTCGGGCCTCATCCATGGACAAGAACGAGCTGGAGCAATTGAGGCCATCAAGCTCATGGTGATGATGAATAATCTTCTGGAGCGTCACCGATCGTATAAGTTATGGTCTGGATGAGACTTTGAGTCGAAGAAGGGAGAATACTTTACCAACTCCTACCTAGAGCTTCTTAACCACCAGGTGGCCCCGTAGTACGCGGCGTATAAGGATACAGGCTATATATTTATGCAGGATAACGCCTCTATTTATACTGCTCATTCTGTCTAGTAATGGTTCATTGATCATAGGATTCCAAGGACGGATTAGCCACCTTATTCCCTATATCTGAATCGGATTAAGCACCTTTACTGTATCCTAAAGACGAAGCTTGTCGAGCAGTACCTTAAGTTATTAGCAACTACTGGTAAGGCCGAGGACAATATACAGGCTATAGGCGAGGCTCTGAAAGAGTATTGGACTTAAATACCAAAGGAAACTGACGCTTCTATACAAGTATGAGTGTTAAGATAGAGGTTTATATCGTAGCAAATGGCTGGCATACAAAATACTAAGCCTTTATAACCCTATTTTAACTAATCTGAATTATATATTTTTGCGCTTATGCTAGCTGAATATAGCCCCCTAATTTAGATACTAACAGTATATGAGGTTATAGTATAATAGTAGAAAAGGTAACAGGTGATTATGGTTGGGTGCGGGGTCAAAAAATGTTACGAGCTGGCCCGCATGAGTTTGTGCACTACATGGGTAAAAGCTACCAAAACACCATTATAAAGTATTATATCATTGAGAGTTAGGTAGTAAAGTAGTATTTAATTAGAATTGGACCACCCACGACGCTGTATTAATGCCGCAACCCAGTGCTCCGGCTTTAAAATTAACCTATTAATCCATTCCTGTGGAATTATCTCCCATTCTTCAATGATAACCTGCTCCATTTCCTCCACAGTAGTAGGTTGATGGAGACGCCGATGAAGCTTATGTTTAAGTCTCCGTCAGCACTTTTTAATTGGATTCATATCAGAAGAGTTTGAAGAGTGTGGTAGTAAAGTAACACCGTGCTTGGCGCGGTATTTGGCACAGTACCACGCTGACTTATGACCATGTGCTGCGTTTCCATCTTCCATAAATAGAGGATCTTAAGAGCACTTAAAAGTGCAAGTAAGGAGAGCGAATGTGGCGATAATTAGCTGGATATACTCGACAATTTGGGTCAAGTACTCGCTCTGCAGGAATGTGCCAGACTTACCATGGCCTTCAAGGAAGAGTAAAGGACTCTTATAGTTGCCACCCAATCATAGCTCCTCAGGTATTAATGGGCATCGTATGGTTTCTGTGGAATTGCTGCTGGATACATGCCTCGCAGTACCGCTTAGAGCAGCCTCTATTCATGTTACTTGTTACTTGTGCCTTAGCAGAGTGGCGCCGCCTTGGAATGTGGCCTCATCCGATCAGAGTATCGTCAGCCACTGCCACGTCCCAAAGATATGCACGGTCGCCCATAAATAAAGTGCCTTGACTTGCGCGAGGGTAACATATGATTTCTGGCAGGCGACGCAGCGATAATAACCTCTCTAGTTTAGTCGACGCTCGAGGTCTTGACAGAGCATTTCAAGCCAAGCTCTTCGCGGAGCCGTTAGTAAGGGGAAATACCATGGCTCCACGATTCCACGCAATATTGGGTGATTTCGTCTACTTTACCATCCCATAGAATGAATTTAGGGCCTGTATGATTCGCGCGTCGACGTTCTGGAGCTGCATAGTCAAGGACCTTCCGGATTACAGTATACCCAAGTGCCTCGTTTGAAACAGGGCCCCTATATCGAATTTGGAGCGCGCAAACTGTCACCTCTTTATGTATATGTAATTGGCGTATAGCATTCTTTTGTTTAGTAGGGATGCCAAAGCCTTTTGAGGGTGCTAGTGGTCTGGAGGGGGGGTGTTAGGAGCCACAATGAAAAATGATAAAATTTAGGGTGGAAAAATCGCTAGAGGGCCTGTAGTGCACAGACCTATGCGGGCTAACTCGTTACCATTTAGCAGTTGCCTAGTGCTGTTACCCCGAATTGAAGTAATTTAATATAGCTACACGTACAGCTGATAGACCGTGCAAGCACAACTATGCCAAGCTGTAAGTTATTGCACTATAATATGTGAGCTGAGGAGAGAGGAGAGCAGGAGCTTGGGGCTTTTGAATACAGAAAGTGTGCCAAGCTATTCTGGGACAGCACTTGACGGTTAGAACCGTTACAATGCTTTGATTCGATTAATTATAGCTCGCTCGTGTGATAGATGGTGACGCTGGTACAGCTAGCCGTATACTGCCAGTATATTACATATTACGGCCGTACAGGATTCTGAAAGATACAGTGTATGAAAAATATCGTTGCACGTTCAGAGGCCTCATAATGCGGCTCTAATCATGGTTTATATACTACTGAAGGCACTACTAGGATCCATGAAGGTATCAAGGTTCACTCTCATTTGAGCCGCACTAATCACCTGCACTCAAGGGTGTTAATTGGTACGGTGATATCCGTGAAGAAAAGCCATTCATATACTACTCGAAAGCCCCGGCGGGTTGACCGATGGAAACTCCGTATGGCTGGGGTTACAGAGAGATATGATATATATAGAGAGGCTCTAGCGCCTAGGACGAGAAGAGAGAGGAGGACAACGAACTCAAGACTCTCCCTCCTGCTTTTGTGGCTCGATTTATGGCATTCTTACGTGCCTCCTACCAACAAGGGGCATTAAAAATGTTGGAGTATACAGATAGACACCCTGAAATTATTCAAATTCTTCGGGCCAAAGAGATGCGTCTCTCTACTGGTTTGCGAAAATTTCTTATTGATCGAAGTAATTTTCAGTAGGATTTGATGTCTTTAAATTTGTCACAGCGACGCTTCAGGGCACACAGCCAATAGCACTATCGTCCTTGCGCCTCCTATGACATTCATTTGGTTTATCATTACTGCCAAAATGATCTGTAGAGAATTAGACACATTTGAGGCATTCACAGGACTGTCATTCATCTCATTGCTGGCATTACCAATGAATATTATGATCCGGACGATACCAATGCTGAACGCTGCAATGGCTTGCTTTACCCGCATCCAAAAGCTTCCTCGCTCCCGATACGAGACGAGATCACCGTTTGCCATCAAACTCGCCTTCTCCGAAGCTAGAGGCCCAAAGTCTCAGTAAAACAGTCAAAGGGTTAAGTCAAATTAATCGACCTCTAAAGCATCCGAAGATACATCAAACAAGGTATTACCTGGCCTACAAAACGCAAACTTTGCTTGGATAGCAGGCGGTGAGCCGGTTGTGCGTAATGCTTCTTTCATTCTCCTACAGCATCAATTCTGCTCTATAGGTAGGGAAATATTGAAATCATAAGGTTCTGTTCTAGGGGAGGACTAAGAGACTGTTAATGCTGGCTCTTCTTTCTCAGGTATCCATAACCTGTTATTCAAGAGATCCTAAGAGAGTGCCCAGGGCTTTCCTCTCAACATGATAACGCAAAGGAACACTTATTTCAGGAAGCCTGAGAATTATTCACATATAAGACAATTAAGGACAATATTCAGGAAATTGAGGATCGATGTATTAAAGCGGTTCTAGCAGAAAGTGACCATACAAAATACTAAGGGTTTTCTTAGAGCAGCCGGAACGAATGTCGCAAGCTCACAGTGGTCAAGGCACTCATACAGGAGCTGCACCCCCTAAGACCATCATGAATAAAAATATCTCATTGCGGTCGATCACAGCTATAACAACGAATTGTACTAGCTGGAAGATGAAACAGACTGGGATCACGAATGCTCATGCAAAACTGGTGGACCCGGTTCAGTCGAGACCGCCATTAGCAACTTTCCAGCGTACCACTTATAAAGGGTTGAGAATTGGTGAGTTCAAATATTTACTTGGATTCAATTGCAGAATACATTGCGTATTCTGGCGACTAATGTAGTGCTGTCAGGTGGTAACCTCCAGCCATACTGTCAGCCAGCAAGGTCGCACACAGCCTAAACCTTCATCTTCTCAAACATTACAACGGCCTCTAGCAATGCCCGCAATCTGGCTTCAATATCCCGCTTCCGGGTCTCGGCTGATTGTATAGCATCAGTGACATCTTTGTCCAGTACTTTGCTCAGCTCTGCCTTGACGGCATTGATATCAACTTGTTCTCTTCTTGCTTCATCCACTTTCACTTTGACCTTGTCAGCCTCCTTCGCAGCATCTTGTACGCGATCCTTGACTTCAAGATAAACGTTTACGTCAGCGGAAACAGGGAAGACTGCACAGTCAGTGGGGTTGATTTCTCCAGCCTTCGTGATACTGATCTTCACCGGTGTCTTGCCACTGAGTGACTCGATCGCGAAGAGCTGGGCTGACAAGGTATCATGTGAGATTTGATTAAGAGGTGTGATATAAGCCACGGCTTTATCCTTAACAGAATAGTCCGCTAAGAGGGAACGGATCCCTTTCGAGCAGCCTAGTACAAGCTCATAGGCTACCTCGGATCTCGGGTCGTGGAAGGACGACTCATACTCAGGATACTCAGCGATCGTGATCGAGGATGTGTTGTCGCCTGGTCTGCGTGGTAGCCGTTGCCAAAGCTCTTCAGTCAAGAAGGGCATGAACGGAGACACGAGCCGCAAGCCAGATTCGATTGTGGTGTAGAGTGTGTCCATAGCTGAACGAGCTTCTTTGGGCGTGCCATCTGAGATTATCGACTTCGAGTTCTCAATATAGATATTAAACAGTTCATCATACAAGTACCGGTGAATAATCTGGGTCGACCTTGCGAATTCTCGCTCTTCGAGTGCTTGGTTCATTTGTTTTGCAGCGTTATTCATCTTCGTCAAGATCCATCTCTCTGGCAAACTCTCCTTTCCCGTCAAAGCACTTCTCCCACGGGGAACAAAATCATTTCCAAGCTGTCCAAGGACATACTTCGTGGCCTGATAGATCTTGTTACAAAATTTTCGGTAGCCATGCATAGTCTTTATATCGAAATTTATATCGCTGCCAGATGACTGGGTATAGTTTATGAGCGAGAACCTTAAGGCATCGGCCCCGACCTCAGGAATGCCTTGTGGGAAGGCCTTCTTCTGGTAATTTTTGGCATTCTTGACCTCGCTTTGGGCTAGATTACCCTGCAGCAGCTTGTGATGCAGATCTTCGAGGCTAATACCGTCGAGTATGTCAATCGGGTCAATAACATTGCCGAGTGATTTTGACATTTTCCGACCATCGCTGTCGCGTATCAAACCGTGGCAGAAGACCTCAGTAAAAGGTACCTTTCCAGTCAATTTCAGAGAGAACATGATCATGCGGCTGACCCAGAACGGCATAATGTCCCAACCTGTCTCTAAAGTCGTGTTCGGAAAGTAGTTTTCGAGATCTGACGTCTTGTCTGGCCATCCGAGGGTACTAAACGGCCAAAGTCCAGAGCTGAACCAGGTATCTAACACATCCTCGTCTCGCCTTAGTGTCACTTTTTTGCCTGGGAATTTTTGTTCTGCCTTTTCCTGAGCCTCACGGTCTGTTCTGCCACATACCCAGTAGTCGTCATCAGCATCATTCCCACCGTCTTCACCCTCGATACTGATGTAATATGCTGGTATCTGATGGCCCCACCACAGTTGTCTCGAAAGGCACCAATCCTGGAGGTTTCGCATCCATTGCAAGTATTGTCGCTTCTGTAGCTCTGGTCGAATGACAAGTTCGCCACTTTCAACCACTGCTATGGCAGGCTTCGTCAACGGCTCCATTCTCATCCACCATTGGGGTTTCATAAGCGGCTCGATAACATCCCCTGATCGGCTGCATATCGGAACAACCATCTTGTTTGGCTCTTGTCTTATATAAAGTCCTAGTTTCTTGAGTTCCTTGATAACACCATATCTCGCATTAAACCTCATCTCCCCGACATAGGGACCAGCGTTGCTATTGAGAGTACCATCCTCGTTCAGGATGTTGATAAATGGCAGGTCATGCTTCTTTCCTAGGTTAAAATCATTATGATCATGAGCAGGCGTTAGCTTGACAGCGCCAGTACCAAACTCTCTGTCAACACATTCGTCGGCGACAATCTTCAGCTTTCTATCGGGGATGATAGGGTGTTGCGCAGTTTTGCCGATAAAATCTTTATATCGATTGTCCTGAGGATGCACAGCAATGCCAGTATCGCCCAGCATTGTCTCTGGTCTTGTTGTTGCAACTTCAATTGTCTGATCAGAACCCTCAATTGGGTATTTGAAATACGTGAGTGTTCCAAATTCAATCTTCTTGTCATAGCCTGGCACGTCAAGCTTTGTCGTCCCTTCGAGCTCTTTCTGGTTGACCTCAAGTGTGGATAAAGCTGTAGCGAGGCGACACGACCAATGTACAAGCCTGTTGGCTCGGTAGATGAGGCCTTCTGAGTGTAGCTGCACGAAGGTCTCAGTGACCGCTTTAGACAACTGTAGACTCATTGTGAAGGCTTCCCGCGACCAGTCTACAGAGATACCGAGTCTTCGTATCGTCTTGTTGATCGCCTGATGGTAATCCTCCTTCCAGTCCTGGCATAACTGTACAAATTCAGCCCGGCTGAAATCTTGCCTTTTAGACTTGCCAAATTTCGGGTGTCTGGCAAGCTGCTTCTCGACAACAGCTTGTGTCGCAATGCCAGCATGATCGCAGCCAGGGATGTATAGTGTTGAGAACTGTCGCATACGGTACCACCTAATGAGGGTGTCTTCCAGCGAGAGTGCCAAAGCGTGTCCAACATGTAGTTTACCCGTCACCTACGATTAGCGTTAGCAGATATTCATGCCATCAATACATGCATGAGTTCATACATTAGGCGGCGGGATGGCTATAACGTATTTGCCTTTCGGCTTGAGGCTGCCATCCTTCTCTGTTTGTGGCTTGAACAACCCCTGGTCCTCCCAAAAACTGTACCAGGCAGTTTCGACGACCTTGGGTAAGTAAGTTTTGTTGAAATCGTCTTCCAATGGTTTCAAAATCTTTCTCTGTCCAGCTGGTGTCTCCTCAACCCAATCTTTCGACTCGACCGCAGGAATATCCTGCTTCTTAGATTGCTTCTTCTTAGAAGTACCAATAATTTTTTGCTGTTCTTGCTTCGCCTTCTTGTTGGCAAACTTCTCAAGCTTCAGCCGTTGCTTCTCGCTCATGGGCTTCGCTGAGAGCTGGGCATCTGTAGAATCCATCTTTAACGGCATGCACAAGAGCACAAGATGTAGACGATAGCAGCGCAGCTGGAGGCCAAGATAAAAGGCACAACACGGTGTGGTGAAGGCAATGCAGTTAATTAAGGTAGTGGAAGTGGTGAGGGTGTTGAAGATGTTGGAGAGTTTGAAGATGGCGAAGTGACTCAGAGAGCGCGAGAGCACATTGGAGGGAAATTCGCTTATGTCAACCAATTAGAGAATTTGCCTGGAAGATCGCCATTGAAATACTCAATGCAATTGTAGATAATGTGCCTCAACAGATCCAAGAATGAGCCGTCCGTCTTGTGCTTTCTGCCTGGCATATCTGCTCAGACATTACTGTCCTTGGCTCATATCCCGAAGAGGTCCAAAAGAAAGATATATTAGTTACATGTGTTTTATCACCCTTAGGCTACAAACCCACGGTCTTCAAGCTGCTGGGGGCGTTCACTGGTCACTACGATTGGCTCACCTCAAGTATTATGGACAGCCCATCAAGATAACCCACTCTATAAATATTTACACCCCAAGGATTGGTCTCGACGAGCTCTTGATGGTTGGGTCTGGCAGTATGTGGAAAAGGTTATTAATCTTGAGACTGAAGACACCTATCATTTTGGCCGTAAAAGGGAAGAAACGTCACATTTCGAATATTTAGATATTGATTTCTCTAATAATTATCTGCCTCACATCTATGCTCGGGCCCTTCTGTACACTCACCGACAACTGCTAATCGCCGAACTTTTTTTTACCCCGCACCTAACCAGAACTTAGTCCCCTTATATTTTGTCTCATTAATGCATTTTATATACGATTTACCTAGGAATTAAGTCATTTAGTTATTACTATTAGGGCTTAGTTTCTGCGAACTTATATTTTAAAGAGGTCCTCTAAATTTACCTAATATTTCGTATACTAACCACCTGCCTCGATATAAGCCGCCACCCTACTAGGTATACTCTGATAGAGTGCATCAAAGGTTTCCTTTGGAATCTGATCCTAACAATTCTTCAGGGCCTTTTACATAGCCTGATATTCACTCTCTGAGTCGCTAGTATTCGCGGAGAGCTCAGGGTACTGTTTAAGTAGGAGTTTTTTCAGGAGCCACCAGACGTGCTCAATTAGGTCCAGATCAGGGCTGTAAGGTGGCCAGTCTGTCCTAGGTATACCATGATCAATAAACTATTGACTGCCACTATTCCGTGTAATGTGGTACAAATTCCGATTCTCTATCACGATTGGGCAAAATTAGTTTACGAACAGTTTCATGAGTTCGCGGACAGCCAAAACGCTTCCGACCGATATATTTCACATGAAACGTAAGCAAATTTTCAGAGCAATTAAAAGCTTCGAAACTGGATGCAACTCGGTTGGAATCTCGGAGACGTGATGGCCTTAGCCTAAGGAAATTCAATCTATATATCCAGCTCTATCCCTTGCGATCCCTACGAGATTCGCCACGAATATGAGCTCAAAATTGTCATTAGAAACATTGGACGAGTAGGAATTGCACTTTTAGTGTCGCCAAAAAACCCACAAATTCGAGGATCAAGGGCCGAAGATTAGTCACATGTTAGCATGCTTCATTCAATGGCGAGTTTAGAAGGTAATTCAATGGAACAATTATCCGTCTGTCATTTACCTGGTTTGAAACACCCCTTGGGACACAGGAGTTCGGAAATCGAGGCACTGAGGTTTTCTATCTTGAGACTCTTGTTTCTCTCCAGTCGAGGATCACGGATTGCGGATTTCGACATCTTGAACTGGCACAGAGACTCTAGATTACAACTACTGGATTTTTCTTCCTGTGCACATGAGCTACATTCATGTAATGAAACTGAGTTTAACCTCTGTTGGTTTGAGGCAATTGAGAATAGCATAATAGAGCCCTAAGAGCAGGAGAGAATATCCTGAATTCCTTGCACTGTCCTAGATGGCCAGAGCTTCTCTATATATGACATATCTCTCTATCACTCTTGCCATACGAGTTTGTCACTAGCGCCCCCATCGGATTTTCCAACGAATAGTCGCACTCGGTGAGCCTATTGTAAGAAAAGCGCCTTCTCCATGTGGAGCTTTGCTTCTAGAATCTCAGGATCATGAGTCAGCGAACGGGAAGATGAAAGTAGGAAAAAAGCCGGAAAAAAGCCCAATGCAGTTCTTCAAAATCCCAGGGCCGGTCAGCAATATTCGCTATTAGCAGCAAGTATAAAACGACCCACAGTCGCGCGCTAATGCAAGACCTGTGTGGATTTTTACTTTTTACTATAGCGTTTGAGAGTAACTTGAAAAATCTATCCCTTGCTAGGCGCCTATTCTCCAAAACCAAAAGACAGGTACTTCGTGTAGGAATTGACTTAGATCTACATAGAAGGTCCCTGCCCGCGTCTGTGCCGCCGAGCCTTACTAACGCTATATTTTGCGATCTGGCCTCTGTAATCAACAGTAAAACACCTCCCTTCTAAAATTGCATTTTGGCATTAGGTCGGGGGGAAATAACCTCAACAGGATATCGACTAGCAATTGTCCAATTTTCTTTGCCTTTTGATTCTCCACCTCAAGAGGCCAAGGTCACGTGTAGTTACACACAATACTTTACCCCACGAGAATCACCTACTATTATATTATAATCATATATACCGGGAGTATTATAATTATGGAATAACGTGGCTAATCCATCAATGGAATCCTATGATCAATAAACCATTACCGGACAGAATAAGTAGTATAGATAGAGGCGTTATCCTACATGAACATATAGCCTGTATCCTTATACTCCTCGTACTATGGGGCCACCTGGTGGTTAAGAAGCTCTAGGTAGGAGTTGGTAGAGTATCCTTCCTTCTTCGACTCAAAGTCTCTACCCAGGATATATAAATCGCTTGGTCCAAGGTCTCAGAAGCAACCCTATACCATGACCCTAAGATCTTTGCCAGGCTTATATGTCTGGATCATTTCTGGGTCATATTTCTGCGCCGCTGTACTAAAGCACCACTCCTGTAGTTAAACCCCGCTCTACAGAACAATTATCACTCCATATATACATCCCCTATTTCTCGAAATTTAGGTGTCGATTTCGTATACACTAGGCTAATCTTTGGTTAGCATGCTTCTATATAAGGAAAGGCTGACGCTTATAACGCCAATATATGATTCCATGCGCCTTGGAATCTTCTTAACAGTAGTATGGGTATATATGTCTTTCAGAAAGCAAAAGACGTTCATCTATATCGGTAGAACTCTTCTTCCTAGGCACTTTATGAATAGAGACCCCTTCGTGGCGCTGTCGATCTTTCGTAATAGTATAGGAAACAGTCCCTTAGTCGATTTTAAAATATGTCATAGTTTTCTCACTTTTGCGCCTGCAGCCTGGGCTCCTACGATCTGACCTCTGGTATGGACTTAAATGTGTACCAGGAAGAGTATTTGAGCTTATAGCTTTGAGTGGAGTGCGATGTCGTGGCATTCCACTATGATATTTGAAGGTCAGAATTCAGCTAACCGATTTTTGGCGTTTTACGTGTTCTTGCCTATTGTCAGTTACCCACGACGGTAGTAATAAAGGGGAATGTATTGCATATATAAGGGGTATCTTCTGTAAGAGCCAGCTCGCTACCTCTCTTCTTTCCTTCCTATCTGCCCATCCTGGAGTATAAGAAAAAGTTCGCGAAATCATCTAGTAATGAATTGAGTTATTTCATCATCTCTTTCACTGTCTCATGTGTATAAGTGACAATCAAAACTCATGTGTCCAAAACCTTTGCCTAAATGTTTCAGAGAAAAGATATTATTAGCTCTCATTTCCTGTAGTAATAGTTGTGCTATAGAAAAGTGGTTTTTCAGAGCCGTTTTCCGTTCTTGGTTACTTACATTGGTAACACTTTGTCGTTGGACATCTGGGGGAGGAGTGTCCGGTTTTTCTGCACTGAGTGCAAGTAGTTGCAAAGCGGTTCTGGGAGGCACTGGCAGCTTGCGGTGAATGATTGCGTGATACGAAACCGAAATGTGGTTCAGCTGTTGGAGATGACTTCTTGGCGGCCGGTGATGGAGAAACGGTTGCCACAGTAGGACGTCGTGAAGGTGTAAGTGGCGGTGATTGTGGATAGGCGGACGACGAGGCCAGGGCCGTTCTCGTTGGTGGAATTCCGGAGTTAGCGGCGTATTTACTCTGTTGAGAGCTGCTGTTGATTGTTAACAGGTTGAGCCGGCTAGTAATCAAGAGTTCTTCCTCTGGGACCTGTCTCTGTGTGCTGGCAGCATGCTGCGCTAAAGCCCATTCAAGGTAGCGAGCAGCAAGTCTGAACGCACGAGCGAGCTCGTACCTGTTAATATTGTAGGTATTTCTGCCCCGGCATGTGTAAGCGCCGTTAAGGACATGCACCAGGTTCAGAAAACTGAGTCGCAAGTTATAGAGGAACTTAGACTGGTGCGTAAATGGTCCGAGAAGGAGAAGGTTTTTGTCCAAACCAGCAGAGGTAAACAGACCTTTCCCTCCTTTCTCGATTTGAAAAGGTATTCCAGCTACGCGGAGAGAGCGCAGGAACTCATCGAATTTCTTCTCCACATTCCGTCTGAGATCTCGCACATCTCGCTCCTCTCGCTGGCGCAGCTTAGCAAACCCTTTATCTTGCAGACGATCGCCGCCATGGTCCTCAAAGTTTATGATTTTGACGAGCAGCAGCAGACAGTTAGGGAAGAGCACGTTGTAACGTTTCTTCAAAAAAAGGTCGTAGAGCTCGTCGTCGGTCATGTCATCATATGCACCTGATTTTAGGGAGTTCAACATCCTCGTTATCAAGTCCATATATGAATCGAATCGCTCATGTTGAAAGTCATGTTTAGTCCAGCTTGGGTGCTCCTTCGCATCTTAAGAACAAGAGAAATGTTAGCAATCATTCTCTACATCTTATGAGAAGATAAAAAAGGTCGGGAGCAGTCTCTTACCTTTGATGCCTTTCTGTGCTATGGCGGCACATTTTTCGCGCATATCGGCCATCCAAGAACTTTCACTCCAGGTACCATTGGCTCGACGGAATGCTTGTATTGCCTCGATAACGAAGAGGCTCCTCAATTCGCTTTGGTCCTCCTGGTAGTTGAGGGCATAGCTCGGATGGAAGCCGTTCACGCAGGTGTAGCGTTGCCCTTGGACAGTGACTTGAGAATCGCGGGTGTTTCCAATTCCGATGCACTGGAAGTCCTTGTACTTGGTAGAATGCGGGCTACGATAACAGCAAAATACCACATCAGGCTGCTTCTGCTGGATCATATCAAGGAATATGGCATATGCTTTGTCGAGTTCTTCTCCATGTTTTTCCAGGCTTTTACTCACAGGGATCTTATGAAAAGGGAACGCGTCGAAGCAGCTTATCTTCTCTAGACCACTCCCAGTAATTGCTTTACAGACTTCATCAAGAGCGTCCAGAGTATTGCAATCCCCTACTGTTTTATGATGATCGGAGAAGTACTGTTGATGCTCTGCAGGCTGCTGAAGGACAATCACAACACCGCCTTTTGTCTCCGGCATAGCAAGCCATTTTGCAAACTTGACCTCATTGTTAGAAATATCTTCTCGAGATTTTTGAAGGTAGCGGCCATAACTCTCAATCGCTCGAGCATGGCCTCCAGGACCAACAAGGGGGTTTGGAGATGTAAGTTCAGTACCGAAAAGGGGTTTAATCCGATGGTCAATTGGAATCCCCAGACACAAACTCGGCAATTGAACATTCGCCATAATTCTTGAGTAGATATCGTAAACAACTGAAAATGGGATTCGGACGAATGACCCTTTCGTTAGCGCCAGCGTGTTGCATTATATATAGTCGCTGGAGCCTCGACAGACGAGGGTGGCAGGGCAGACGGCTGCGGCGCAGTAAAATGCAGGCGCCTCGCTTGTTCACCAACATCTCAGCCAAGAACAGATTCGGGCATCAAGCATCAACAAGATTAACCGGTTCGTGAGGTGACCAGATAAGATCCCCCTGAGCTTGATCCAGCCGATTAATCAGTATGCAGGCTCAGTTTAGGTTGGAGCACCGACTGTTCATATCCAAAGACTTAAATGGATTTTGGTGAGGTCAGCTTTCGTCTCAGATGGTGGTTGAATTCAGTGACGATCACCTGTATCTCCTGTCAAAACGAGGAGGCATAGATTGAGACAAAGAGTAGGTAAAGCGACATAAAGTTGGAGGACAAAAAGATCATGTATTTATATAATTTTAATTTTGAAAACAAGGAATTGCATTTTCTCGCGGGCATCGCCCCAGATATAGAGTGAGGTTATGCAGTGCTCGATAATTTCCTCTCCTCCGAAGTACTGGAGTGTGGTATGGAATATGGTGCATTAGATGTCGTCGGTTAGTTTTTGGAAGAGGTGGAGTTTGAGGAGTCTGGTTGCACCATCGGCGAGGAGTTTGTGATAATAGTAGGTTCAGGGCATGGTGGGTGGCAAGTTTTGTTTCTCCTTGACTTATAAATTAGTACAGAACCGGGTGTTTCTTAGCGTTGTGATAAGCGGTTCATATAGGGTTGCGGTTCAAGGCTGGGTGCTGCATGCAACCAATCGGCCAACCTTCAGCAGAACAGGCGAACAGAACAAGATCCTACACTTGGCAATTGGCGATATTCGAAAATTTAAAAGTACATCACAACAATGTTCTATCTTACTAAGCCGAAAAGTTAGCTCGGCACGTCTAAAAGCAGTGATATTTTCTCTCCAATAACCATAGCTAACATTATCCTCGCAGCTCTCTACAAGCTTACCAAATGTATACAACACTCGGGATAAGCAAAACAGCCTCTTAAGCAAACCAGCTTGTTCCGATCTTAAAACCTATGACTATCTTAGTATATCGATATGTGCCTTATGTAAAAATAAATTCTAATCTACTACATCAACTAACCTACCTTCTAATAGATTTATAGCGTAATCGAAGGTTCGTAATTTTTTCACGAGGTAGAATAGTCTTTGGTTATCAACTTTTATAGTCGTGAACACTGAAAAAGTGACAGGCTCTTTTTATAGCCAAATTCTAGTAGGGTTCTGAGAGCTTTCTGTAGGAGTCGGATTTGGTTTCTGAGGTAAAACAAAGATTTTGTTATTTCCAGGAACTATTTAAAAGGACTGCCATCTATAATACAGGAACAAGCGAGCCTATATTTAGAGAGTGGCTGCCTGATTAATCAGGTTTAAGATATACTAGAATCTTCTTTGCCGCCTTAGAGATAATTTACAATAATTATTGAGGAAATAAGAGACTCTATAACCACTATTAAGTTATGGTGTTACCAGGTTCGAAACAAGTCATTTTGCTTAGTAAGCCCTTTTGCTTATCTTACGTATTATTATAGGAAGAACAATTTAACTAGAAACCCCACAATCAGAGAAGAGAACAGAGACCCTCTATCCTTTTAAGCAATTATTATGTTCCTTTATGCCAGCCTATGACTTTAAGTTTCTAGAGAACTAGTGAAGAAGATGTGTTCTTTGCTCGAGATTCAGGATAGCTTGCTAGCGCTGACCAGTGCTCCCATCAACTCGTACCTAATTATACAGTGCTACGGATAGAGACTTGAGGGTTTTTATCTATAAATAACATTCAATTCTGCTCTCTCTCATGTCGAGAACAAGCTCGGGGTATATGAATAAACAAGAATCGAAACCTGCGTCCTCCCGCAAACGCCAACCTCTTCTAAATCTCATCTATAATTTATACACAAGAACATTATCATTAAGTCAAATCATAACCCTTACAGTAAAAATCCCGCAAAAGCACCAACAACCCCAGCAAAGAACACCATCATCCCACTCGCGGTTATGGCACCAGCCCCATTCGCAAGAATCGGCGGTGGTGTAGATGTCACATTGGAAACCAGTGGCTTAGGTACTGTTGGGGTGCCTGTCGCCACGGGAATACTAGTAGTGTCACTCGTCACGCTCTGAAAACTCAAAGTGGTGATTGGCAGAGTTGACGGCGGTGGGAAGTGTAAAGACGTCGCATTCGCCACTGGATAAGTAGGTGGAATTGCCGTCGTATTCCCAGCGTAAGTTGCCGTGGCGATGGGAGATGGTGGAGTGTCGAGGGTTCGGATAATTGGTGTTTCAATGGGAGTCATGGAGATGGGACTTGTGATTACTATGGTTGGAGCGAATGTTGGTATTGGTGCTGAGGTAGAGGTAACAACGTGGACCGGTGGCGGAGGGGCAGTAGGGAAGTTTGTTTGCGAAACAGGGCAGATAGTAGTGTATTGGACCACCGAGATGGTTTCTACGACTTGGGTGGCAAGATGAGCGGGACACATGATGTATTGTGAGGAGCAGGATGTGATGGTGATGGTTTGGTGGTCGTAGATTGTACGGGTTGTAAGCTCTGTGGGCGGTGTCGGAGCTGGGCTTGGTGGAATTATTGGAGCAGTAGTAGGAGGTGCGAGACACTTTGTGCAGACGGTCGATGTAGTTGTTGAATAGATAATGGATATGCTGCTTCCGGTCTCAATGCTAGTGCTAGGTCCATTGACATGGGTAGATGTGTATGGGCAGATAGTTGTGCTACTGGTAACAATTTGGGTGACAATGGTATCAGAAATCGTTAGCGGTGTAGGTTTTGAACATTGCGTGCAGACTGTCGAGGTGAGTGTTGATAGAACAGTAGATGTGGTAATTCCGGTCTCAACGCTAGTGCTAGGTCCATCAATGTGAGTTGAGGTAAATGGGCATACTGTCGTGCTAGTGACAATGACCTCTGTTACGATAATATCAGATGGCGTTGGTACTGGTAGTGTTGGCTTCGAACACTTCGTGCAAATAGTAGATGTAATTGTGGAAAGAATGGTCGATGTAGTGATTCCTGTCTCAACACTAGTACTAAGTCCATCAATGTGTGTAGAGGTAAATGGGCAGATAGTCATGCTAGTGACAACAATCTCAGTAACTATCACATCGGTTGGTTTGGTTGAGTTCCCATATGGAGCCGAGGTCGTGGTTGGTAGACCTGGCAGATCCCCAGTTCCGGTTGCTAGTGGCGGGCTGTTGATCGGCAGATCTGTTGTGGTTGTCGAATTCCAATGCGGTGCTTCAACACCGGTTGCCGCTGTAATAGTAGGGACGGCTGAGGTAGTCAACGAGTTATTCAATGGAGTTGGAATCACAATGATTGTCGATACCGATGCGCCAGTTCCTTCTGCCAAACCAGTAGGAGCAAATATACCTCCCTTTTCAGGTTGAGAAGTGGTGGTGGCTTCGATGGTGTGGGTAGTCGCAGCAGCCACTGTATCACTTGTTGAGAGACAAGACGAGGGAAGTGCTCCAGTGAAGAATGTAGACACAGCTGTGGGCCCTGCTGAAAGACTGGCAAAGTCAAGATCGACAGCAGCTTTGGCATATGCACCGATTTCCTCGAAGAAGTTCTGAGTAAACTCTAGCGGACATGGTTTTGATGGATCAAATGTGACGCATGCCTTGTATTGAAGTGGATCGAAGAACACTCCAGCTTCAAAGTCAAAGCCCTTCGAAAGAACTTCGAGTGCGAGGGCAGCCTGGAACTTAAGACGCAGGGTTGCTGAAACACATGCAGCACCGCTTTTAAACTTGACTGGGATTGCGTTGACTTGTGCTCCATCGCTGTGTACTCTATTAGACTCGAGATTAGGGTGGGAAAAGGTTTATACTTACATGTTCATAGAGATCAAGTCACCGCTGAGCGGGTTCAGAGTAAAGCTTGCACCTTTAGGGAAGGAGAAGTCGAAGCCAGTTGTGAAGTCAACAGCTCCACTGACTGTAAGAACAAGCTCAACTGTGAAAAGGAGGCCAATTTTGTTCTTGTCATCAAGCTAACAATCTGTCAATATTTCTTCCGTGCAATTAAAATTGCAACATACCTGTGCACCAACCGGTGTCGAAGGCTTGAATAGTGGAACCGTATATGTACCCGAAGCACCGAAGGAAAGATCGATCTCGAAATGGCCTCCCAAGTTCTCCAAATTTACAGTGATTGCCAAGTCCAGGGCCTCGACTACAAGTGCTTCGGGATCCGGGTTCTTGAGGAAGTCAAAGACGTCTCCTAGAATGTCGTCGTTCTTCTTTATGCCATCACTTGTAACAGTGGCCTTTCCGGTTGTAAAGCAGGAGAGACAGAAAGCTGTAAGTGATACAGACTCACTTGCCTGGCCCTGAGACTTTCCAAGAGCACTAAGAAAACCGTGAGCGTTTGATCATAGTTTTCACATGGTGTCTAAAGACATACACTTGGACCAAAACATTCTTCGCAGGGAAAGTCTTCGCTAGATCAAAAGTCCCCAGCGTGTCTGCTCGTCCTTCGACCGGGGCGAAATGCTCGATGCCAAAATGCCTCTTCTCCGCTGCATCAACATGCCGAACGTCGTAGGTAACGAGAGGTGTCGAGGCAAGGATCAGTCCAGGGAAAGCAGATGCCAACAGGCCACAGAAGAATGAAGCTCTCATGTTGAATATATAAATTACGATTCACAATACTAGGAGAGAGTATAGCTGCAGGAGCTTAAAAATGGAAGATGGAGTCTTAAAAACACCAACATCAAAATACAAGATACATGACCAGACATATAAAGAATTGGCAATCAGAACCTAATTACAACTGCAAGCATCGTTTCATCACAGGGGTAGATCTCACCTTAATTTATTTTCGGCCTGTCGTTGAAGGATCCCACAATCCCACGATCCCAAGGCCCGGGGTGCATAGCAAACTAGCTTGCGGCTGAAGCAACATTCACATCTTCGTGATTCGTCAAATCGAGTTTGACACTTCATCTAATGTATCGTGATCCTTCGGGGCAGAATGTGGTGTTCTTCCGTGCTTCTGGTTGGTAGATCTTGTGGGGCAATCTGATAAGCCTTCAAGGGGAAGATCCTAAACTGCCAAGAGTGCGGATTCGCATCGCTTTTGCTAGCCAATTAGGAGGCTCGAAAGTATACAACACAACACAGCCTCGAATTCATCGACTCGTAGTGAGACTTCCATCTAGCAACGGCGAGCACCAGTGAGATCGTTCCATGGTTGGAGGAGGCTTATAAGTATCTGACATCCGGCGAGGATTTAAATTCCCATCATTCAGTTGAGAAAACGAACGGCTTCGAAGTCAAAGTCTTCGGTTCGAATCACTTCAGAGCTTCGAGGCGAAATGAAGACGCGATCCCCACAACTTGACCTCCCTTTTTCGTCCAGTCTCAACTCATGGGTTGCAAGCCCCATGCGTCGACCCCCTTGAAGCCTTTTCCCTCGTCTCATTAATGTGCCTCATCTTCAGAGCTCGGCCAGCCCGATATCCTGGACAACCTTAAAACTCAGAGCCTGGAATAGAATCGTTCATCATATACGCCGTATAGTCCCATCAACCATTTCTTATAAGGATGAACGTGATCTCACTCCAAGCAACACATACTTCAAGATGACCAAGTTGGGTGAATGGCTGTTCCCCGATGGAGACAGATTTCCTTTGCAGAATGTCAGATCAATAACCATTCCGAGGAGGCTCAGATGCGGCGATTGCTTGAGCCGCCTCCATGTGAACTACGCGCTCACAACGTACAATCCCAAATGATCTTTTGTACGTGATTGATGATCCCTCAGAGGCCGCACTTGAGTCCTCACCTCCCTCATGGGGACCAAGATCAAATACTTTTTGTCGCTAATGGTGGAGAACGTCGCAAGTATCTTCAGCATACAAAATAAAGAGCACCCGTCTCCCAGCCTATGTCGTCGAATCGAAGCGGTCCACTACACAACCGTGGCCGAACACGGTCGCTCCAGATGGCGTATCAGACACAGAAACTCCCAGAGGAAGTTGGCTGTGGCGGATTCAGATGATGCTAGAACCAGACTCAGAGGGAAGAGAGAAGAAGCCGCAGTTTATGAAGGATGGAAATTGAGTTCGCACAATACGAGAGCTGCCAATATTTCCGAGGCTTAACCGATACAAATGACTCGTCTAAACTCTTCTCAAATTATCATATTATATAGGCATCAATTCAAGCGGAACTTAATTACAGAATATTTAAATAGAGATGTGATGATAATCATAATTTTGCGATGTGCAAGAAAAGAAAAAATTAGTATCATGTGACCACGATTGCCTACTTACAGGTTCAACCTACTAGGTCCCGTCTTGAAAGAGTGCACTGGCGACGCATATGTATATTCATTATGAGAATGAATTCCAAATTGCCTTTATAGACTAAATAACCTAAACTAACGAAAGAACGCATCTAACGAAGGCACTTTCTATAAAAATCAATCCCCCAAAAGTAGGTTGAAAATGCCCGTCCCATTGTCTGATACCAAATTTGGAGGAAGGTGAAAGAAGCATGGGTTTATGCCCTGATTGTGCTTTCAGTGACTCTTCACCACAACATATAGTGTTATCATGAAACCCAGCCTATGCTAGATAGTATATCGGAAAAATATGGCATCGTCGCCTTCATCTCGATGCTCAAGCTTCATTTCCAAGGTATAGTCCTTCAATGTTGTGTTGTGGCCAGCCATGAGCAAGTCTCTTCGCGTATTCTCATGGCGAAGATAGAGACTCATGAAGGCAGTCATCACGAAAGATAATGACATCAAAGCTAGAAGGATAGCATGCCCAGTGATAAATCTGGAACCGCGTGTGAATAAACGACTTCTTGAAGATTTTAAGGCTACCCACCTAGGTTGATCCTTAGATTGGTACACAAATGAAGCTACCGCTCCACCCAAATTGCCGAACCCAACCTGCATGGCAATCCCAACCCCACGTTTGAGGGTGCCACCAATATTGTTGCTGGTCCATGATACCATCAAGGGAACACAAGAATATGTACCTTTTGTACGTTAGTGACTTCGTTTCCAAACGTCAGAGTTTCGGGTGATTTGTACCAGACGTAGCGAAGAATATTCCCGCGTACTGAACGTGGGGAATTCCGGTAGAAATAAGCAATACGAACCCCGTGAATGCCATCATTTGAAAGCCGAGCAGGAAAACACCGCGCTGCCGTGCTTTATCTGCATACCAATTGCAGGCAAGCGTACAGATACATGCCGCAACATATGGTGGAACGGTCATCAGTTGAGCTGTGTTGTTTGAATACCCTAGGTTTTTTACAATGGTTGGCAAAAAGAGAGAAATAGCATAAACAGGGGTGAAAAGTCCGAGAGTAAGAAGGCAATTGTACCATATCTTCCAATCTCTGATAGCTTGGTAGAAGAATTTTATGTGAAACTCGTCGGATAGTGCATCTCGGTCGTCTTGAAGTCTTCGTTGGACTTCGATTTTCTCCTCTGGCGTGAGAAACTTTGCTCTTTGAAGCATTAGCATTGAAACAACAAGTTAGGCAGGGCTTCCTACGTTTTGGGGTAATCTTTTACGACCCAGTATGCAAAGCTTCCAACACATAACGTCAACAGGCCTTCAAGTATAAAGATCCACCGCCATCCTGCGTAGCCTCCGACCCCATCCATTGCAGATATGGCACGTGCAAGAAACCCACCGAATGCTCCAGCTCCCGTGGCCGCAGAAAAGAACAGAGCTATTCGGAATCCACTTTCGTGTCGCTTGTACCACATTGTGATAAAATAGCTTACACCAGGAAATAGACCGCCTTCTGCGAAACCAAGGAATGCTCGGCAAATAAGGAGGTCTCTGTAATTGCGTACAAACCCCATAGAAATCATCACAATTGACCAAGCGACTATTATCACGGTCAACCATACGCTAGGACGAAATCGCTTCATCATCATATTGCTCGGTATTTCAGCGGATACGTAGAACGGGAACAGGATTGCAAGGGCGATGTTGTACTGGAGACCTTTCATTCCGAGGTCTTCCTCGAGGTGGACAAGCCGTGCGTTGCCAACGTTTGTGCGGTCCAGGAAACACAATCTAGCCAGGTGTTAGTTTTCGCCCAAATTGGGAACCTTTAATAAGTGTCTTACAGGTAAATGAGCGTAAGGAATGGGATGAGATGCAGGTCAAGTTTCCGCAAAAGCTTCTTGGTAGCTAAATCATTGAAGGGAACTCCAAACGGGGTCTCAGAAGCAGTCGAGCTAGAGAGATCACGGCCCTTCTCATGGTAGCTAGCTCTCTTTGCGTCTATACCAGCCGGGGCTTTCTTGAGATATTGTGAATCCATTGGAAGACACGAAATAAAGCACAAAAAGTTGAGGTGGTCTGCAATGTTTCATTCCCACGCCGTCTTATAGTCAGGAGTAGTCTCGAAGGACTTGTACTAGGTGGTCCTGATTCCGCTCATCGAAGCCCGGGCCGTGGTATCAACGTTACCAAGAAATGTGGTTATGTTCGTTTTCGAGTAACGGATGCTTGTCAAATGAAAAGGAGACCCGAGACAGTATTGAGAGACCAAAACCAGAGCATGCTCCCGTACTCGAGTGCTCAAAATTGCACTGGAATCAAATATGGATGTTTCTTCCGTGGGGCTGAAAGAGCAGATCTACTTTTCCATTTCTTCTTGAGGATATGCCTCCACTGTTGACAGACAACGGGCCTCGCGGTTGAACTGTATCACTGCATTGAAGCACTGCAGCTCCACGGTGAAAAACATGCAGCATGCCATGTCGTCAATGAGGGTCACCGCGCGAAAAGGTCATTGACTGGTATTCTGGAGCTCTGAACCATGTACCGAACTTGCAAGGCCCCTCTTAGGCAGTCCTTGGTACCACACGATGTGTCGATACAACGTAGGGGCCTAATTGTGGCACCTTCGCGGCACGCAGCATTCTAGATCTTGACAGAAGGGGAATTCTAGGGTACTTTGGACGAGATTGTGAGACGATGGAAATGATGAAGGAAAGTGCGTAAGATGCCAACGACTAAGACCTGCGAAGCTATTCCCAGTGTTACAACCTCAGCCATTTTTCACACACCGCTGCTTCTCTCATCAGAAAGAAAACGGGACATAGAGTTTGCTGAGGAGACGTCCAACTCAAGAACACCATATACAAGGAAGGGCATATTCCTCGCATTATCTCGATCATGCTCGACGATGCCTCTTCCCGTTCCCCAGTGTTCCTTCAGATCTTGCAGGAGTTCACAGCTAGCAAAATTCCTTCTTTCAGTCAGCCATTTTGCTTCATGGGGTTCTTCTGCTTCCGTCTGAAGCCGATTGGATGTTCCTGATAAATGGAAAGTTTGTCAAACAAACAGTATCCGTAGTACACGGAAACGGACGTGCTGCGAATGTTGTAGAACGGTGTCAGCTGTGAGAGGATAGCAAGTGGAGTGTGAGGTCAGAACTCCAGAGGTGAGGGGGTGCATCAAACCTGGACCAGGTGTGTGTGTATATACGCTAGCCCAATGGGGCAATACCTTGGCTTCACGTCCCGTCGCGTCAACCTCAAATTCAAATATGTTGATTAAACCTCATGATGGCAGATTTTCTGTACAGATGATCCCAATCGCCAAGTCGCGTCGATTCGTGTTCCTATTGTGGTACTATGGCGCTACCTCTCCCCCCTGGTCTCACTCCCAGCGAAGTGGCATTTCTCTGTGAAATGGAAATGGTTACGGTTGTGCCTCGACAGCAACTTAGGAGCCACGATCTTCTAGGGGTGAGTTTGCTACCCCGCCAACCCCTCCAAAGCACACAAGCAAGAGAACAATGCGCGACACAATCACAAAGAAGCACACAATATGCCTCCACCACGAAGCTATGCTGATCTTTTCCATCCCAGGGACCAACTCCGGCGTTGCGACCGCCCCATCGTGTTCCTTTGCCACTTTGGCTAGCCTTACTATTGAAGCGACAGCGTAGAGCCAATATTCTACCTCCCCCTTGGCTATTACCAACTTCACTCGAGCGAATACTCAGGTACGAGACCGAGACCGAGCCATCAGCATTTTCTCCGCCTCCACCTCATCCACATACGGTCACCGCGTTACCTTCCACAACTGATCAAATCTCACCTCCTTTTCTGCCCTCAAGTACTGCGGATGCGCCTTCCGGATACCTTCCTTATCATTGGCTGGAATTGGGAGAGATTCTGCTAGAAGCGTGTAGCGATGATATACCAGATCCAGACAAAGTCCGAACATTACTCAGGGATCTGCGAGAGATTAGAATGGCAAAAATGAGAGCTAAAACAAAAGAAGCGGAAGGTGGTGGAGTAGTGTCACTTCGAGGTGTTGGAGCTATGGAGGTTGCAGAAGGACGACATTTTGTTGTGGGGGTTATGGACGGACTGAGAAAGCTTGGTGCGAGCAGGGAAACAGAACGGAGAAGGAGAGAGGAAGAAGGCGGTGACGGCAATAGCGATGATGATGACATGGAGATGGAGATGGAATGACCACACATGACTGGAAAATATGCATGGAAGCATAGGCATTGGCGTTAGTGGAGGATTTTTTGGAAATGTGTATACCAGCAACTCATTAGAGGTTTATAACATGATTGACGAATGGAACATGACTTTGCATTCCCTCTCTGCCCACCTGAGTACGCTCTCGTCCACTCACTGATGTGCAAGCTTACTCGTACTAGGCTAGCAATATTTCTGCTTCGCGTTCACAAAGAACTCCAAAAGACCACAAGCAGAACCACCATTTCTCGCGTCCTAGAATTCAGCACCCTTAACCTTCCAAAGCTGCTCCCTCTCCTGCTCCAATAAGCCTGTCTCCTCTAGCTCCCTTATCAACTCCCAGGTAAAATCCTGAAACCCTCACTCCTCACTCCTCACTCCTCACTCCTCACTCCTAATCCTCTTCTCCGCAAATACCTCTAGCTCCTCAAGCGCGTTCGTATATACGTAACCAATCTAGTACTTATACACAGAGTCAATCTCCTCAAGACATCTTTCCATGAAAACATAATGATACTGCGTCCCCCGGCCTTCAAGATGACAAACGAAGCCGTCGTGAGAGGGCTTTGGTCTTCGATGAAGGGGGCCTAGTGTTTAAAGATGAGGCCGCCGGGAGCGGGTGGCGAAAATTTGGTGTATAGTCTATGATTGGAAGAGATTTTTTTAGGAGTTGCGGTAATCTTGTGAAATGGTGGTGTTGTCTTCGTATTCTGTTTCGTCAGTTTCGGAGTTGATCCAGAAGTGGCATTACGTGGTTTCTTTGTAGTGGCGAACCCATGCGTACTCCGTTATTATGAGATGAGTTTGCGAGATACAATACAGCCGGACGGCAAAAGCGGTTTTACAACCTTGCAGACTCAGGATAAGCAAATCTTGAAGCACTTATTCTGCAGTGGTGGCCAGCAACAGTGAGTCACGCGTTTTGCATATCCAACAGATTGTTCCCTGATCTCTGGCAACCAAACTTGGGCTAGTTTTCTGTTGTACCTTGTAAAGTCATCTGGGTCCAGTGTATCTCAGTAATATTAATCCGTGGTGCACCTGGGGCAGTCTTGAAACCCCTCACAAAGTCGGTTGAATTTGCCATCTTCTGCATCGGCAATTGGAACTTTATCCCAAGGCCATGATACGTTCCCATGCACGAACCATCAAATGGCGCCAGCTTTAGGACTGTCAAAGTGGAGTCCGACCAGCTGCGATATATTCCACTGGTACGTTGTTCATATTTCGGATTCGAATCCATAGCTATTTTCCAAGACACCTCCTTCTGAGCGATTGTGTCCACACCAAGTGTGGAAACAAGCCGTTTACTCCCTGGGCAAGCATTGTGTAGAGAGTTCGTTGTATAGTTTCCGCAAGGCGCTTTGCGCGTTTCTAGAGATGCTATAATGATCATCGCCAGCATGGCTGCGTACAAAGCTAGTGTGTAGAATTTGTACCAGAGTGACTGGATGCAGGGAATGATTGTTGTCTTGCTGTCCTTGTGGAAGGAGTATATGCTGATTATGACTAGCATAGATGTCATGAGAAAAGCGTAGAATACAGTTTCGACGAAGGACGTCAATGATATTGGCCCAGTTAATTTTGGTGGAAGCCAGGGGGAAAGTAATGCTAAGCTCAACCCTGCCAGTAGTAGAATAATTCCTAGGAAGACAAATTTAACAAGCCACGCACGCCAATTACCTCGTGGATATAAGGCACATGGCGTCTTCAAGGTTTTATTTTCAAGCTGAAGTGTACTTTTGGAAGTATTCGTGTCATACTTCACAAGTCCCCATTCCCGCATTTCCATTAACCTGGATTGGCTTCTCAATTGAGAATGAAAGTCGATATAGGAGCCTTCTTCCGTTATCCAATAAGCTGCTGGAAGTCGCAGAAGCCCGAATAGTGCGAGACAATAGAATATCGTAGCCAGTGACGGTTGCCAACCGCCTTCAAAGCCTCTTGTTATGTCAATAATCGCTTGCAAACCTTGCAGAGTAATTATCACCGTTTCTGCGGCCGTCCTTGACCAGAAGTCCATCCGTGGCTTCAGAGGAGCGCGGGTGCAAAGCGGACGAATTTTTTCCATCATTTTTTCTGATCCGTCCCATCCATCATGTGTCCAAAATCGGACGTTACTAGCTGTCATGTCAACTGCATTCCAATCTCTGCTTCTGATACGACGGTCGGCCAGTGCGAAATATCGCCAGATTATTGTCGTAGGGTTATAAAAGCAAAGCGAGTCGTGCCATGCTGGTAGATTGCTCTGTAGATAGACGACATTTGGGATCCCAGCGATGATGTGTACGATGAGCGGAGCAAGGCAGAGTGTGATTATGGATAGCCACTCACTGGCTGGCATGGTCTCGGATCTTGAACGCAAATCTAATGGCTTGACAATGACCATAACTATTTTGCTAATTAACCTTAAAGAGAATGTTAAGAACGCAGTACAGTTGATGAAAAACTATAAGGAAGAAAATCGATATGACAAGAAGTTGGACATTTTGTGGGATGGATGTAATAAAATCTAACATAATTGTGCCAGTCACACAAGTTCGGTTAATTGCCACATCGCCTCAGAATACCAAGATCACCGCAGGTCATAGGGATGGTTGCGTCGCCAAAGGATCACATTTGTACTACTTAGTTTAGATGGAATGGAAGAATAAAGCTGAGCCTTGAAATCAGGAATTATCCTAATCTTGGTTAAAGGCTGTTTACAGCGACCTCTTCATTGCATCTTGCACTTAACTCTCAAAAACAGGGACGAAATACTTTCTAGTATCTCAAGCAGCTTTCGACAGAGGAATCGTGTATGCCAAAAAATGGATGAAAATTAGGCTAATAACAAAAAAGCCACCAAAAGAAGTAAAGTTTGACGATAATTCACCACAGCCCGACAATAGGCAGAAAGATTATTTTCATTGTCATAAAAGAACAGCAATGATATAAAAGTTTTCACAACACCCCTTAAACAAACATAATCCTACTGCACCATTGACCAGCTGCATTGGTTTTGAGGGCGCTTGGGACATTACCTTCAGGATGGGTCGTGTAACACCGCTTGTGCATGGCTGTTACAGATTTGATCCTTCCAACCAAGAGTACGAAACCTCAGGCAGGTACCAAGATATTTATATTATCTTGCCCCTAGGGATTCGCTTGCTGTATAATTATGGCTAATACTGCGTGGTTGATTCCAAAATAATATCGAAATTCAGGCAACATTTGATCTAGAACGCCTAGCTTGCAGATCCTGTGGTGGCGCATCCCATTTTCGTCTAATCACCACCTATTTCTTTTTCTGAGGCTGTGGATGGTGTCAAGAATCTAGAATCAAGAATCAAGCTATGGTCTGAGAATCTGAAACTGAAGATCTGAGGTTAAAAGGAGTATTAAGCGACGTCGAGAGGTCGAGATACAAGGGGCATATAAGGCACGACTTGAACCTATGAGCTTCACGCTAAGGGCAGAAATTTATGTTTTCAAGTTCAGCTTCTTAGACAGAGCTATCAACTATTAAACCAACAGCATGCTCATCTTAAGATATAGAAAAGAAGAATATACTGAAACTAGTTCTTGGCGTTACGTGTTCCCCACCCCTTTTTAACGGAAAGCCTTTCTCTTGAAAGTTAGTCAGCACTTTTTCAAAAAGGGGGGGGGATGTCCCACTTCATTGTTCTACAAAGGCCTGGAATTCTTGACTTCTCTCATCAGATAGCATTCGCCAAGTCTCTTAAAGTTGGAGATTTGGCTCACTTTTCTATCTAGTGAGACTGGGGACTTTGTTGTAGGCCAGAAAACAATAGATTTAATACCCCAAAGAATAAGAGAGACCCAGTCAACGAATTCTAACTCCGATTGAGTTTTCTAAAGTTGGTTGAGAGGGCCGGTCAGGTGACTGACTATTCAAGGCAGATTTCTTGGCGTGATACGAAATAGAAATGTGGCGTCCTCGACGATCAAGCTTCAAGCTGAAGGTTATGAACAATAAAACATATTATAGGGCAAACTGAGGCTAGGTTGTCCTAACTTTCTGTCACCGACCCAGCAACGATCGAATTGCATGGTGCTCACTCATTACAACCCGCATACTTTACCCCAGCTCCAGCCAGCCACGATCTAATCTTCTCGTAAGGTGATTGGGAGATCAGATACTAAGCATAGGGCTCAACGGCGAAGCTTCCGTTGTGAGACTGTGGCGTCTATATCTCAACGTGGAGTCCATGACCGTGTCTCCCTGTTATGGAAAGATGCAGAGTTGTCGTCGAATGAGTGCTCGTGATTTTGCTGACATTATTGATGGCGCTAGCCAAGCTTCTGAATGTAACAGTTGTTTGTTGGACATGCCTCTGATTTTTTCGGCGGCACCGCGTCCCTTGTTGTCTGGGAGTGGAGAACATATCTTAACGGGGTTTCTCCTTTGGAGATAATGGGTCTCTTCTGTTTATCCTCAACGGGCCTGTCTTGGTAGTGGCAAGTTTTCGAGATGCCTTCGATGCAATTTTTCACTCGTTTTATTACTGCATCGATTGTTTTGTCTACTGCTCCAGCTCTTGCGAAGGACGATGCCTGCCTGCGTGCCTTGAAGGGAAAGGGGGATGTAGCTTCATCGTTCTGTGACGGCTACACGAAAGGACTTTCTCACAACTCAACAAGGCCTACTTCAAAAGCTCCAAGCTACAACACAACACTTCCAACTTATCTGTCGGATTGCAGTTACTCGTCGTCAAGGATATCAAGTGCGTGCTCCTGCTATGTCACTCCAGCTCCAGTTGTCGTCACGTCGACCCCGTGCACGTCGGTAGGAGGTCCCAAAACCCCGGCTCCAGGTAACAACGGCAACAATAATCTAGGACCAGGCAATGGGGGTCACGGAGGCGGATCGAATGGGAATCCTAATAATGGAGGCCATACTGGTGGATCAAATGGAGGTTCTGGAGGTGGAAATGGTGGCCATGGCGGAGCATCTAACGGCAGTCCCGGCAATCACAACAGTGGAGGTGAAGGTGGGGGATATCCTCCAAATAATGGCGGCCACAACGGTGGTGGTGATGGTGGATCTAACGGAAGCCCTAATGGGCCAAAGACTTGCCCGCCGCCATCTACACTCTACGTCACCAAGCTTATCACGGCAACTGTCACATCGGTAGGAACAGGAGTCTGCCCTACCTGCCCTATTGGTGGAACTCAGACAGTGACAATACCAGGCGGTACTGTCACAAAAGATTGCCAGAAGCCAACTGGAAGCTATGGCAATACAACATGTCCAATAGTCGGTACAGTCACAATTCCGGCAGGGACGATTACACTTCCAGGAAGTACTATCACATCTTGCCCTCCAGGAGGATCCAACAATTCCACATGTCCAACCGCAGGAACGGTCACCATTCCAGGAGGTACAATCACCTTTCCGCCCACGACTGTGACTTCCTGCCCACCAGGAGGGCCGAACAATTCGACGTGTCCAACAGGAGGTACGGTAACGAGCACAATTACTCTTCCCCCAAGTACCATCACGTCTTGTCCAACAAGCCCGAGTAATTCCACCTGCCCTCCAGGTGAAACCATCACCAGTACTGTCTCATCTTGCTCAACAGGAAATTCGGGCAATTCTACATGTCCAACGGTGGGAACAGTAACCCTCCCTCCAAGCACTATCACAGTAGGCTCAACCTCAACTATCACGGTGCCATGCACAACTAAGCCCATCGACACATCTTGTGATGCATCAACCATCACACTCCCAGCCAGCACCATCACGCTTGGAAATTCCACAGTCACAGTCACCGGCCCAACCACAACCGTCACCGCACCGCCAGACGACGGTCGCAAAAGATGTTTCTCCGGCTACCAGTCAGTCCCGAATCTCAGAAATGGCGGCTTTGAATCCGGCAGTAGCTCATGGCAATGGGACGGCGCTTCATCAACCCATATTGGTCCCGACGACCCTAACGGCTGGGGTCAAACATCACACGGGGGTATACACTGGCTCACAAGCGCCCGTCCAGCCACGCTCTACCAAGATGACTTAGATCTCTGCATCGGAGGCGTGTACCTACTCCAAGCCTACATCGCCAACGCTTATTCCGACGGTTTGGCGGTACAGCTTTGTCTGGGTAATGTCTGTGGAGCGAATACCGTCATCACTGCGAGGAGTCCCGATTGGCAGCTTGTATCCACGTTGATAACTTGGACGCAGAACGATTTCTTATATTATCCATTCCGGATTGTGGGGACACCGAGGGACGCTGGTGGTCCTTTGCTTTACGATGATATTTCGATTACGAGGATTGACTCAGGGTGCCGGTGCTGGACTAATAACTGATGGGTATCTAATAATTAAAGGTGCGATTTTACGGTATACTTTCGTAATTATAATATTCGCCTATTGCAATATTTTTTTCGCTTCATTTAGCTAGCAAGTGAAATCCTGCAATGTGATTATTATGTATAGCTCCAGAGCAAATCGAAAGTCTACTGGGAAATACCAGAAATGGCTCCAACAATACTTAAGCCGGGAAGGTCACCACACTTCGAATATGCTGTATTAACCCTGGATGATCTTAACCACCCCATTTTCAGTATGCTTTGCACAAACAGCAGATACCAAAAATCAAATCCCCTCACAGATTTGTAGGCAAGCGAAATTGTTTCTACCAGCTTAACCTCATTGAGCCATATCAAGAATTTCGCTTAACTTAAAGACATCATATATTACACGTTTAATCCGCTTCCAAACCACTAACAGCCCCTTTCCCTTCTCATATAATTTCAAACGAGTTTAGTTCGTCCAGTAGTTTTCCCGCCGGAGTAGAGCTATCCATCAAGCTAAAAGCTTCCAATAAGTCAATCCTTTGCCGTTTATATAAGACAAGAGTTGTGAGGGAAGTCAAGCAAAGCAGGAGGTTTAATAAGATTGTACTTTCAGTGCTATGGTGAATTTCTTACCAGTCTCCCAGATTTCCAACGTCTGACCTCTTCACATTTCATCTGATGTGTAGCAAGTTTAGTCCAAGGCTATATAAGAAGCGCAACGATTGAAGGGACATCAGAGGAGAAGATGAGTTTTGCGATGTGAAGTAAAAGTTTCTCATTTGACGAATTGAGAAAGGGTGGGGCACTTGATGTCAAATTAGTCTACTCACCTTTCGTGACGTATGTTGATATAAGATCCCAATTCTGTTTGGTCTAGTTCTTTGGGTAAGAACTTGGCTGCTAAAGTCTTCTCCGGGTATCTGGAAACCTGGCCATGAGGATTCGAATTAGATTTCTGGAAAACACGAAGAGGAAGAGGGTTTTTTGCTCGCTTCACATTGGAATTGGCAGACGCGCAGGGTTCAACGAAGGTCCGCAGCTCAGTACTCGAGCCAAGATATCCTACTCGTTCACGCACCAATTAGGGAAATTGGTTTGATGCCGAGAATTGTGATTTAAGGGTTATAGACCAGTCATGGATATTGCGTGATTTGGCATGTTATAGAGCCTGTCGTAGGTGTGACCCAGAGACATGAAGCGGGATTCATTAGTTGTCTAGCATAATTAGGAAACACCTGAAGGAGCGACGTTTGACTGACAAGATACATGTTTTAGTCTCATCGCAAGAATTAGGAGTTGGGTCTATGGGAATAAGAAATGTACTAATCATAGACTTAGGAATCACGAACTTCAATCGATCAAGAGTTGACTCTAGATGGTTCAGAATTTGTGTTGCCTTTGGTCTAATTTATGAAAAAGTAGGACTTGGAGGCTATGAATACGTGCATCACTCGCAAATCGAGCGACGGTTAGTTGCCCCTCCAAGAACCCCTATGTGCCATCCTGAACGCCATGATCGCTCATTCTAGATATGCAAATCCATTTGCGTATATGAACGCCGCGAATCCAATCTGTCCCAATCCATCAACGCCAAGAGTCTCTTTCCAAGTCACGTGCCTTGGCTCCTCCAAAAGCAGTCCTTTATATCACACTCATCTAATTCATCCCCTTTAAGATACCATCTAAATCCCAAAGCTTCTCTCAACATTCTTGATCCTCGCCTCATGTTCCGCAATACTCTCCCTTCTTACCACCCCCATCCTCGGCTCTCCCCTCTCCACAGTAGGCGAACCTACAACCTGACCATCCATCTGCTCAACTCTGCCCCGTAAATTCTTGACCTCGCGCTTCAGCTCGTCAACTTGAGCTCTGAATCTCTCCTTCTGTGCCTGCATCCTGCCTTCTTGCGACTTGACGCCCGCTTTAAAGCCGCGGTCGTAGTCTGGTGGGTTTGGTGATGACGATGAGGGGTCTGTTGTGGATCTTGCTGGGGCCGAGGGTGATTGCGATGTGGAGGTGACGGCGGTAGTAGACATGATTGTGGTAGTCTTTGTTTATTGTTCAAGATGTGAGATGTGTTTTGTTGTTTTGAGTTTTTCTTGCTTGTGTCACTTGGGGTAATCGCTTGAGAAATAATTCGGTATTTATTGGGGGAAACGGGTTTTATGTACCAACATTCCTTGCTCGTTCGCATGAGTTCTAAGGTCGGCTTGGCGGGCGCGTGACGAGGTATTTCTCTTGGAAAATATCATGTGATTTATCATTCGTACGTAATACGGGTCCCGAGGTTTGTGATTAAAATGGCGGAGCAACCTGCTGCATAATTAATTTAATGAATAAATGTTGAATGCCCACGATGTTCGTGTAATATCATTATTAAGTCCTCGGTTGACTGAATCCCCCAAATCATTCTCGGGCCACGTTATTCTACTCGGCATGAGTCGTTCGGGCCGAACGGCTCCCGACTTCGGGCGAACACGACGCCAAGGACATCTGTTCAGTATCCAGCATTCACAGGAAGTTAGATCCCAACGACTAAAGAGCTGAAAAATGACTGCTTATTGTGGCAAATGGATGGGGGAAAGTTATCTTTTCGAGCAATGAGAGTCTTACTTTGCCGAGTGAAAATTGCCAATCTTCCATGAGTAAATACTATCTATACTATGGTCATATTCCGGGTTTATGTCATACAACTTGATGCTAATATAATGTAGATCTAGATTCGTTTCTACAGACACTTTAGAGTGATATAGCAGCTTCGAAAGTTAGCATAGAGGTAGGCGCAATTTAGTCATGTGACGTTACCACACCACCTCAAATTTCGCTTATATCTACGCAACGTCAAACACCACTTCACCAAACCAAAGTCCCCTTCCTTGCCCTATATTTCGTAGTTTCCCATCGTTACCTAGGCTTATAGGGCGTTCTCATCTAGAAGTAGTACTGTACTTCTTTATTATGAACATTCCTCACATCGCGATTCCGGGCTCTGTCATCCCGGGCTTGCTCATGATGGCTGCTGGACCCCCAGATGGCGCAGCCTTGCCTCTCAATCCACATCATACTCATCGTCACGTAATTATACCGCCCGTTCTGAGTACCCAAGATGTAGTACTGACACTCATAGATTTGTATGTTAGAGGGTGATGGGTTCGAAGAGTCTGCAATGGCTGTTGAGAATGCCTCCTTACAGCAACAAAAAGATGCAGCAAACGCTGAGATTCAGAGGCTTCGCGAGCTTTTGTCAGGAAAGGGCATTGTTTGGGAACAGCCAACTGCTACGACTAAATTGTTCAGGCGCAGTTTGAGAACGAGAAATGGCAGCGTTATTCGCAAATCCCTACCAACAAATGCCGATACTCACCTGCCCCACTTGCCTATTGAGGTACAACTGCGCATTCTTCGATATTCGCTAACCAGCACAACTCCGATCATTGATCCATTCTTCGAGCTCAAAAGAGCGAATGTCACTAAAGAGGAACGATCAGCAACCAATCAAATCGCCATTCATTTTCTCGCCGCGTCAAAGGTGTTTCATGTCGAAGGGCTCCGCTATCTCGTAACATGCAATGATTTTATTTTTACTCAAGTTGCTGCTTTAGAGAACTTCTCGAAAATTCCGGAAGAACTACGGTCGTCGGTCAAGAATCTCACGGTCCGCGTCGTAGGTAAATACTATGATGATGTAGCAAGAAAGCAAGACTTTACTGGCGTGGAATGGTATCATCCTGATGTAAAGAAACTTGTCTTACCAATCTACCCACGACCAGAGGGCTCATTTCAAGATCGAGGTGTCCAGTCTTATTGTTGGTTGCAAGTGGCAGACTTCTTGAAAGCACTTTCGATTCCTAATCGATCCAAATTCAACAGCCACAAGAAACTACTTCCCTCCATCCAATCTTTGCAACTTGATCTAGTCAATTTTTGCGAGCAACTTCCATATCCTGGATCCCGGTTTGCAACGATTGTCCGATGGTCTTGTGGTAGGATCGTAGACGAACTGATTATCACCGGTATGTTAACAAGATAGACTTTCTTACGAGCATTCAGTTTGTAACCTAATTCCTGCCATTCAACTCGATGAATTTTGCCCCATACCTATGCTAATGTGGTTACTTTAGGAGCACCAGATGTAGGAATTGATGCTCACTCTGAAGAGTCTATGCTTCGACATTTGGTTCGCGACGAAGGTCTTTTCTATTTAAGCTATCCTGGTTTCGTGTCCAACCGAGACGGTACATCGATCAGATGTCTTGAAGAAACTACCTACCGATCAGAGTGTGTTCGGGCGGACTGGAGTGACACAGTTGACCAGAGCACGGAAAATATAACACCCAAACCTGCCTCCAAGGGAAAATCAAAATCTCAGGCGCAAACGAAAGTCACATCGCCTCCACGAGTTGCTCAGAATCTTGCACCGCCAGAAGCTGGTCAGCCTCCCAAATCGAAATATAGGCCTGGAAAGACCATCTGGAAGTGGACAGCTTTGCTTCCTTCTTGTCCAAAGAAATGGCAAGAATTTGATCGGAAGACCGGTCTCAATGCCGCTTTCCTTGACTACAAAGACATCGATAGCGAGTTCGAAACTGATAATGAAGGTGACAATGACGACGATCTACCTCTCTTAGTGGGTGACATCTGGTAATTCGCATACAATATCTCTTCAGAGATTCTCAGGAGATGGATCGGTGTGACAAACCTGATCCACGACACAGAGTAACCATTTCCTTTTCAAATTCATAGCATGTCACATTATGTAAACATAGGAAGGCGTTGTTTTCAAATTACGCATTATGATACCATGGAAATCGAGGCCATATGAGCCATGATAGGCAGCTATCGCGCCTAGCAGGGGTTTGCTTCATGAATCTGTATCTAACAATAAAATTGACCAACATATTCAAAAATAAAAGACAACTTTAAACGAGATTGACCTAACAAATACTCTCTTGTCGTTAGCCAGACCATTCCCTGATTAAGTACTGTCCTCTCATCTTTCCTACTCCTGGTGAAGAACATCGTTCCTGTTCATCAGCAAGTTTCTTTCTTGTATGACTGTCATACACGACTTGAAGCTTGTCCTGTGTATCTTCAACTACCGCCTGCAGTAGTCTTACTGTCCATGGCCATCCGCGAAAAACATCTTGTGTACTACTACTTGTTTCATCAACATCATCTGTCTAGCTCCGGAAACACTTACTATAAATCCCATGTACCTCAACCCCTCTCCTATGCCTTCGTCCTCTTTCCTTTCTCCCCATCTGTATTAATCATGCAGATATTCTGCCCCGATTCATCGCTTACCAAAGCCTTCAAACCTTTCAAATCCTACTTTACTCCTTCCTCTACCTCATACTCTACCCTTGCTCAGCCAACAACAACACCACTCCGATCCCGCAGCGGCAATCCTCAGGATTGCCTCCTGAGGACGACAATTATGAGGATGCTAGCGTTGGCTTTGAAAATGAGTGTACCGATTTTGACGATAAGTTTAATGATGGTGAAGAGGGAGATCGTGATGCTGAAGTTAGGATTAAGTATCATGAGGAGGACCATGTGTGTGCTGGTTAATGCGGAGATTTTTCTAGAAGTGCGCGTGGGAGTGGGAATAAGTGGCGTCGTTGAGCGTCTTCCTTTTTATTTTCATTTTGCTAGTTCGGCTTCTACTTCTTGATCTTGGAGTGGGTGGATTGTTTACTTTGAATTGTTTTTGGCTTGTTAGAGTTGCTTGTTTGGAGTTTAGTTTGGAGCTTTGGAAAATTGAACTCTGAATTGGGAATATTTAGTGTACTTTAAGTCTGCGACAGATGGAAAGATTTACGTGTAAGTATTGTTGAATCAGGTAAGCTACCATTTGATGTGACAAATGTCCTTCGAGTAAATTTATCATAAGTTGGAGCGAGGTTCAAATTTAGTCTTGGACAACTACATGTGGATGAAAACCATATCTGGGTGCTGATATTAATATCCCTATCTGAAGGTTGCCTCATAAAATATGCGTATGGCATTTATTTTTACAAGTATCCCCTGCTGAACATAAGAAAACAAACCTCATATAATGTTCCATCAGCACGTAAGGGATCAGAAGCTCCCCTACGTCGTAGTTGTATTAACCTTACATGGAGCATCGAGTCTGATTTTTCTGAAAAGGATTTGATTTTAAAACTGGAGTACTCTCTTATTGAATTTTTTTCATCAATTTATCTAGAAGGCAAGTTTTATGCTATTATTTTCCCGATTGGAAACGAGATTTCTGTGCCACAGCCTAGCTGAGGCGGCAAGTAAAACATATGGTGGAATTGGACCGCGGTGTTAATTGATCTCAGGGGCTTTAGAGGAGTCCCAGGCTTCTTGTCTCGGAGCTTTGATCTGCTTTCATGTGGCTGGGTATGGTAAAGAGGCTTGTACCTACCTACTAGGTCGAGGGGAGTCACATGACTCTTGCTCTCTTCCCAATATTGCTCTCAGAACAAATTGTCCGATCCAATTAGACCATCATTCCAATTGGCTCAATAGAATTGAACCCCAGACGACTCTCGGGACCAACGCCACATTGCACAAGCTTACGTGACAAGTTCGCTCATTAGTTCAATACGTCATCAACTTACTACACCCGCCGAGACGCGAAGCGAGGTGCTTTACATCATGACATCTTAACTTCCTGCTTCCCAAATCAAACTCAATAATCACAAACAATTCAATCTCAATCCAAAAGTAAGTCTTGTCTAACTTCCCTTTCCCCTCGATTCCAATTTGAAAAATGCGCCACACAATTCCTCGTCTCTCACTCCGCACCCAAATCCTCCCCAAATGCCCAATCCACAATCTTCGACTAACAGCAATTGCTCCTCATAGACAACCTTTCTCACCTTCCAACAAACAACGTACTTTCACAACTACTACTCCCACAAAAATGTCCTTCTCAAACGCAGACACCGGCTCCAAGCCTGCGGATCCGTACAAGGAGAAGAACAAAGATGAAGTGTCCCTCAAGCAAAAAGTCGAGGACCTCAGTGAATTCATATCGGCCTGCAAATTCGGCATGATGACGACTCGCGACGGGAAGAGCGGAGCGTTGGTCTCGAGATGCATGGCGTTGGCTGGAAAGGTACTTATTCCCCCTTCCCATTCTCCCTCCCTTTTCCCAATAAAGTTTTAGAGAGTGAAGAATTTGATGGTTAATGATGTAACTAGGAATCCGGCGGCATAGACCTCCTCTTCCACACCAACACCGAGTCCGGCAAAACTGACGACATCTCCTCAGACCCCCACATCAACATCTCCTTCCTCAACTCCTCCGGCGAATGGGCATCCATCTCTGGCACATCCTCCATCATCACGGACCGCTCCGTCGTCAAGGAACACTACTCCCCGGCACTTAAGGCTTGGCTCGGTGATCTCGGCGACGGTAAGCACGATGGTGGGCCAGAAGATCCGAGAATTGGCGTTATTAGAGTGAAGGCAGGGACGGCAACTTATGCTGTGAGTAGGAAGAATGTCGTTGGTAGAATGGCTGAGATGGCGCAGGGTGTGGTGACAGGAAGTGCGCCAGCGGTTAATAAGTTGAGGGAGATCAATGAGAGCGAGGTTGAGACTTGGAGGAGTTCGAACAAGATGGTGGAGTAGATGATCCCGTTGATCGGCAAGGGAGATGTATTGTAGCCATCAAGCAAGAATTACAAGATGTGAACTATCAAGATGAAATAGTCATAAGTGAGCATAAACAACTCAAGCTTCATATCGGAACATTGAAAAACTTCCAGCAAGCTTAAGCATGAGCAAGAAATTGGAGAAATCCAGTCACAGAACTGCAGTTGTTCAAGAAAATTTTTGTTGGTAAGGAAGCGTTGCGGTCATATTCATTACTCCTCATCGTTGACCTTCGAGAATACTCGTCCATAACCCCATAACGCCATACTACAACATGAACAGGACCATACCCTGTTAAAAATCTTCTGGGGCAATAACAATATCAACAATAGCCCATTCATATCATAGAGCTGTACTCCCACCCGCCAGCTCTCTGCATACGCTGTCTCGCGGCAAGATCCTTCTTGATCTCGTCTTCTGTCAATCGATCAATTCCACCCCAATTGGCACTAGAAGTTCGACTTCGGAACTTCTTAAATTTATCCTTGCTTTTGTTGAACACCTCCTCCATGTTGATAGGCCCAGGCTGACCAAAGATCTCGTTTGGATCGATGTTCTCCTGCTCAGTCAATTGCTTGCGAAGGGCTGGCGATTCAACCCAAGGAGCTGTAAAAGATGGCTTTCCTGGACCCTCCTCCTCATCGTCATCATCAGAATCTGTCATAATCTCTGGGAGATCTATGTTTTCTCCATTCTGGTATTGCGGCGAGGACTTGGCTGCTGATTTAGCGTTTGCCTTGATGTCCACTGGACGAACAGGAGTCTTGTGTTGTTGAGGTTTAGATTGATTTGGATTTGGCGCAAAAGCAATCGGGCCCTTTGACATCTGTGCCATGTCCATTGGATGGGCAGATTTCAATTGATTCATATTATGCTGAGATATAATTGTTGAACGCTGTAGATTGTTTGATGAAGGAGCATTTGCATATCCACTAGGAAATAGGGACTTCGGTTGCATTTCCTAGATGATGTTAGCAGAACGTCCCGAATTGAATCCATGAAGCATACCTTTGGTTTGCTGCTTGTTCGCCGAATTGGTGGCGCATTAATAGTTGGTTGATTCTCCGTAAGTTCACCATCATCATCAAATCTCTCGCTAGTCTTTCGTCTCTTGGAGTGTCCCTCAGTCTGATAAGAGGGGCCATTTCGCTGGAGAGCAGGACGAGAATGATCATCAAATTCTTCCTGCAAAGGCCGCTTGGGCGCAAATTTGGTAACGTTGTGGGAGGCTTGACTTTGAACCTTTGGTTGCTCCTCGTGTTGGCGATGAGCGTTCAGATCGTTTCGAGTAGGCTTCGCATTGTTGTGTTCGCCACGTGGGATTGGAGGAAGTGCTTTGTCCTGTAAATGATGAGCGGCAGGTGGTGGGGCTCTCGTCTGTTTCGCCTTCTCAAGTTCTTGCCTTCGTTTTTCGGCCGCTTGTCGTGATGCTGATTTCTTAGCATCTGCAGCGACGGCAGCTCGCTCCCGCTCACGCTGGATCTCACGTTGGCGTTCTGCTTCTTGCCTTCGTTGTTGTTCATCCTTTCGGCGCTCTTCTTCTTTCAAAGCAGCACGCTGTCTTTCAATTTCCTGCTTAGCCTCACGCTTTCGCTGAGCAACCATCTCATCCTAAAACAATTAGTACAGTCTTGTAACAACGGAATTTATCGACCAACCTGTTCTTTCTTTCGTGCAGCAGCTTCCAATGCCTTATTAGCGGTAGCTTTAAAACTCGAAGTGGAAGCTTTACTTTGGATCGAGCTGGTGCTCGCCTTCTTCCGTAAACCTGGAGGTCCAGATGGAGCAGACAGAGACTCCTGTAGGGTTGCCGAGAGTGTCGAAGTTGATGGATGGTACTGATGGCCTCGCTGTGAGCCAGTATCAACTCTAATAACAGTAGGTGGTTGTGGGCGGGCGAGCGTATTCTTGGCTGGCTTTAAAGGACGTTTTGGTCCTGGTCTGCCAATTTGGGACTTTGGACGAGGTATAGCAGCCGGCGGAGGCATAGCGGATGCATCACTCATCTCAACATCACGACTAGAGATATCATCTGCGCTTGCTGCTGCGGAAACGCCCTCCGCCTCTAATTGTGCCTTGGTTTTGCGAGGACTGCTTCTAGTTGTCCTGGGAAGATCAGCTTGACTAGCTTTCGCCTGAATTTCCTGCTCCTTGCGTGCCTCGACCTCTTTCTGCATTGCCGCAACGCGCTCCTGCTGTTTGTGAAAGACTCGGGCTTCCTCTTTGACTTTGGATCGCGCCTTTTCTAATTGAGAGTCCATCCTTTGGGCTTCTTTCGCCTCGCGGGCTTCCTCTTCCTTTCGGCGCTCCTCCCTCTCTGTTGAGGCACGTGTCTTTCGGCCATTGGTTTTTGGTGGACTGGCTGCTCGTTGAATAGAATTGACCTGCTCACTCGACTCGTTATCCAAGATGGGGTATAATGGCGCTTTATCACTTGAATGCGATAAAACATCCTCAAATGACGGCCCTTGGTGCATTCCAGAGCGTGTTGATGGTGGTGACAAGGCAGAAGTCTTTGCCTCAGCGCTCACGGCTGCGCTACTAGCGAATAAGCCTCTTGAAGTCTTCAATATTGAAGAAAACTTGTCTTTGGCAGCTTTCAATGGGCTTCCTCGATAACTTCGAGACGGTGATTTTGGTGGCGTAGTTTGTGTTCCGTTACTACCAATGAACGGGTTAGGATTAGATACAGATATGGCTTTTTGTAATATTGGTGCTTCATCGGCTTTCTTGGGCGATCTGAGCACAGATGTTGAGGCTGACTTTAGATGACCTAGAGTACTGGTGGTCCGCTCCGGGATCACGGGCTCACGAATGGGTGATCTTTGTCGTTGGTACTCTCCTCTTTTCGGAATGTTAAATTGAGGACCAGCAATACTTTCCTTATCATGTATACCCTCCATAACATCTGCTGTATGGCTCTTGGGCAATTGGGGTCTAGGACTGAACACAGAGGCTCCATTTTGGGGTACTGTTGGTGGTCCAATCCAACTATCTTCCTCGTCCTCTGGAAACGCTCCAGGTGGTGGGCGCGATTTACGCTCCGGGGATCGCTGTGGCGATTTCTGCCTCTGTATAGGCTCTGCTGGGGCAGACGGAATTTGACTGTTCTGAGAAGCAGGGGGTACATTTCCTGCGATGGATTTTGATGCAGGTCGAGCGTGTGACTGAGATTGGCCAAGCATGCTGATTTGATCTTGCAGACGTTGTGTGGAAGTCTTGTTGTGAAGTCGGGCAATCTTAGAGTCGGCTTCTTGGGTTACTGTATCGTCGTCGTCGATGTCAATGTCCATCTCATCTTCATTGCTCGCATGCTCCTCCTGGCGGCTATTCCCGAGACTCTTACCACCTGTTGTACGGCCATAATAACTAGTCCTGGTTTGCTCAAGGTGATTTCTTGATGTTCTCTCACCGAGGCTCTTCTTTGATGTTAAAGGCTCCCGTGCTGGCAACGAAGCAAAGTTCAAACTACTCTTTCGAACGATAGGCCTGATGGGGCTAGAACCATCGGATGGGGAATGTACATCTTCCATTTGTTCATCCACAATGAAAGATGCTGCCTCTTCAACAGGATCAACATTAGCCAAAGAAGGTGGAGATGATGCGAGTTCAGCTACGGGCTTTCCTTGTAGATGTTGTGGTGATCGTTGAGGTGACTTGGGAGTTACTCGTTGTGAAGAAGACCTTTGGGGTGATGATAATGGTTGTTCAGGATGGTCGGAAATATTTTGCGGGGATCTTTGTGGTGAGTTCTGTTGGAAACGCTTTGGAGGGGGTGATTGTTGATGTCTTGTTTGAAAAGGTGATTCGAGAACTGGGTGAATTGATGCTTCTAAATTTGTCATGGGCTTGAAATTCTCTGCATCAATATCCATTTCTTCGGTCCCCGGAACACTCTTCGGAAGCTCTTCCTTCGCAGACTGAAATGAACCTCCGGAGTCTCGATCCATAACTTGTTTATCTTGAACAAGAGCCGGCTCTGGGGAAGCAATTTTTGGTGGAGAGTATGGTATTGTGGCTTGTGTGTCTGCGGCCTCAATCGCATGTGTCGCGTGTGTATTTTGAGACTGACTGCCGAAATATCCTGAATCAAAATAGTTCGGTACTGGTTTTCGCTGCATGGGGCTTTCTCTTGGGGCAGGATGCTGTACAATTGGTTGTTCTGGTTCACTCGATTCATCTTCCGCGACCTGGAAAGTCGCGACGGGTCGCTCGAATTGTGCCTGCCTGAAAGGACTGGGTAACCCTCGAGGGGTGGCTGAGAACACATCCGACAGTGGCTATTTGACATTAGACCATACAGCAAATTGTTATTTGGTTTATGACTTACAGGACGCGTCTCGAGTAAATTCGCCTTTCGAACCGTTCTTGGTGTCTTTCCTCTCAACTTTCCAGGTGTTTTGAATATCTCTGCGACATTTCTGCAAAGCGGTTTAGATTGGAGACTTCGTGCCGGGGCTTTGTTTACATACACATGATTCTCGTTGAAAATATCCGCCATATGTTCATTCAACCATTCCAACTCATTTCGCGCTGAAAATGAAAACTCTTCCGCTTCTGTGCCTGCAATCTGTAGTGCAGACTTGCGTTCCTCCAGTACCCAAGGTCCTGAGCCAACTTGTAATCGGTTTTGCCGCGTAGTCGCCATGGCATCGAATCAAAACAGTACGCGTCGTGGAGTGGTGAAATTGTGCCCAAGCTAAGCAGTGAATCAATTGAGTATCATTGGGGCATCGCGTGCAAAATCGTGAAGTCGGGGTAGCAAACAAAAAGACGCGCAGAAATATTGTAATTGTGGTTTGCTGAAGCTGGAGATGGAGCTGGGTCGATGTTGTTTTGGTCGAAGCTCCCTCACTGGGCCACGCTAAAAACTCCGACAGGGGTTGATCGCGCCTGGCTTTGCCGAATAAAAGCAGCGTCACAGGTTTGGTCATGTCCTGCCCCACCAGTTGACTAAATACGTTCCAGGTCACATGGTCTGAGAATTGCTAACATAGTGTCTATAGACATCGAAAGACGGAAAATCGAAGGAGCTATGTACACAACTCAATCCACACTCCAATTCTCATAAACTACATTTGAAATCTTCGCATACGATATCAGCCACTGCAAGATAGAGGGAAATGCAAAGATCCAGTGATGATAATTTGATCATTGAATCCTACGTGATTCATCCACGAATCTGTGTTTTTGTGGAAGGTTGAGGCATTCGACGCCCGCCTCGCGACGTCGATGGCATTGTGGACACGTCTTATCACAACGAACTTTTCTTTTCTTGCAGAATTGGCAACATTTACCTAGCATGCCTATGATTTCAAAGTTCTGTCTTAGGAAGAATAGCCAAAGTAACAAAGGCTCATGATGCCAGGACGTCAGATAAGAAGATTGTGAGGGTGCGATGAAGCGGGAATAGAGACTAGATGGGACCTATTTTGCTGAAGTAGCCATGTTTTGCGATGCATGGGACTAAAGAATTTGCAGCCTCGAAATCAAGTGTCCTGAGATTGGAAGCTGAGCATCTCGAAAGCACCGAATTATCCCTAGAATAGGTATAGCGTAAGAAAACCACGTAAGTGATTGACAGAGGAAACCAAGATATTATCATATCTGGTTAGAAAATAAAAGAGTTAGGAAAGCGTGTGATATGGCAATAATTCCTTGAGAAGTATATATCACACCTTTCATCATTTCTCAAAACATTTATTAACATTTCCGATTTTAAACCCCTAAGGTCTTTTACAATGGTAACAGAAATTTTGAGCCCTAGTGTCCTAATTACAAGAAAGTCAGCAGTAGCTACAACCTCCATTTTCCTCCCCGACTTTCAACCACCATCTCAAGTTCTGGGCCTACTTCGACACTCACCTATGTGTACTCCACTCCACCTGTCTTCACTTTCGAAGCAATGCTGATTTAACTCACCATCGCGCCGTTGCGTCCTCTTGGCCCCCCATTTGTGTTTTCTCCTATCTCCGGTGGCAGCACCATCACTTATCTAAAATTTGGACCTAATCCGGACCAGGAGGAAGGACATTGGCACCGGACACAGACGCTGGACTATGTTGTCACGTTGGAAAGGGAGTTGTAGCTTAGTTTGTGTTGGTGGGAGGCATGTGAGAATGTCATAAACAGAGCCACAAGATTAGGAGGAAAAGTATTGACTTCCTCGTTCTTCTTCTCATGCTGTCCTAGACGGCTAGAGATTCTCTATATATTATATCTCTCTGTCACTCCAGCCATACGGAGTTACCATCGGTTACCACGCCGGGACTTCTGAAGAGTATATAAGTGGCTCTTCCTTACGGATATCACCGTGCCTATCAACAGTTTGAACAGTGGAGAGAAACAAGTCGTGGAGAATAGAGATATAGTAATATAGTGAGCTGCGATGCACAAATTGAAGAACACAAGTAAGACCGTTGGAGCAACATGTGTTGGAATTGCGTTTGAAGCATAGGGAGCCGTAGAAGGAAAGATGTAGTTTAGTGGGAAAGGCTGGATGTGCACAAAAGCAGCGTCACCTGTCGGTCAACCATAATTTGATAAGATCTCGAACGTTCAATAAATTTCTTCGCGTGCAAATTAATCTTACCTTGGATGGCTCACTTTAACAATATTTGGCTAGGTGAAGTAGGCGTTCTCAGTCGACGATTGCAATGTTCAATGATAGTAATTGAAAACTAGTGAACGCCGCTTTGTCCTACATTCGGTAATAGCGGAAATAATTCATTGACCCCTCTACAAGTTGAGAATAACGACAACACCAAAGTGATTGGCAAAGATCAATCGAAAGAACTTTATTTCTGTCTCTTAATCTTGTTGTTTTGTATCTTCCCTAATCCTATTTTTTTGCATCATAAGTTACCATATATAAAGTCTAGAAGGCCCTATCTCCGTCTGAGGGACCCTGATACAATCAAAAGATGATGCAGGCTCCGATTGTCAGGTCTTCTTTCATTAGATCTTTCCGTTTTCCCACTATATGTTTTCAACGGAGGAAGTTCTCCATATTGAGGCCGCTGCGAGCAAATACATTGATGGAAACAAGTGGGTTCTCAGAAACGCAGCTCCAAGTCAGAGAGGCAATTACGAAGATATGTTCGAACTTCCCCGATGTAAGCAATATTAATTCTTTACTTGATATAGTGAATCATTTCTTAAGTGTTTATAGGACTATTGGGCGGGGCATGATGAGTCTGGAGAATATCCTCATGAACTACACGCTGCTCTGGCCAAAGACGGGTGGATTGGGATTGCTTTACCAGAAGAGCTAGGCGGTTCTGGTCTGGGCATTTCAGAAGCAACGATGATGCTACATACTATTTCAGAGTAAGTCCTGAGACTCAGAATACTCCCAGATCGAGCTAATGGGTTTTGTCAGGAGTGGAGCTGGAATGGCTGGAGCACAGTCGGTACATGCTAGTGTGTCCTCATAATTCACTCATACCCGTATATAATGTACCATACTAAGTGATTCCAGATGTTTACGCTACGCAACCAGTTGCTAAATTTGCTACTCCTGAGCAAAGGCAATGTATGCTAGGTAAAATCATAGATGGCTCCTGGCGAGTCTGCTTCGGTGTCACAGAACCCAACACAGGCCTTGAAACCCTAAAGCTGAAAACCCAAGCAATCCGTGACGGTGACAACTACAAAGTCACCGGCCAAAAGATCTGGATCTCCTCTGCCCAAGTAGCAACCAAGATGATTCTCCTCGCACGGACTACTCCCTTAGAAGAAGTCAAGAAACCCTCCGAAGGCCTCTCCCTATTCTTTATCGACTTCGACCGTACACAACCCGGTCTCGAGCTCCGCAAGATCAAGAAAATGGGAGGTCGGGCTGTGGATGCCAATGAAGTTTTCTTTGACAATTACACGATCCCTCAGGACTCTTTAATCGGAAAGGAAGGACAGGGTTTCAAGATCGTCCTCCACGGCATGAACGCAGAACGCTGTCTCCTCGCCGGCGAAGCCCTTGGACTCGGCTACGCAGCCCTCCACAAAGCGTCAACTTATGCCAAAGAACGAGTCGTTTTCGGCCGTCCAATAGGTATGAATCAAGGCATTCAACACCCCCTCGCCGATGCGTATATGCATCTTGAAGCCGCCAAATTAGCAACCTACCATGCAGCGAGAATCTATGATAAGTCAATGATAGATGAGGGTGTTACGCAGTCGGCGGTTGGAGTTGCTTGTAATAGTGCGAAGTATCTTGCTGCTGAAGCGGCATTTACGGCTTGTGAGAGGAGTGTATTGAGTCTGGGGGGGATGGGATATGCTCAGGAGTATCATGTGGAGAGGTATTTGAGGGAGTGTTTTGTGCCGAGGATTGCACCTGTGTCAAGGGAGATGATTATGAATTATGTGGGCGAGAAGGTGCTGGGTTTACCAAGAAGTTATTAACTACCTTTGGTAAAATATCCCAAAGAGGCAAGGTTATTTGCCTCCGACTTCAAGCCGGATAATACGTTTCTTTCAAAGCTTGCTAGATAGGACAATCTCTTTTAGAATCCCCTAGATTACTCTCGTCTTCTATCGTGGACATAAAATACTTGACATCGTCTACTTCCCTTTGCAAGGACCAGTATCTATTCTAGTGGCTTAAACTTGTTGGTTTAGGAGAAGAAGCTCACTTGCCTTCTACTTGCACTTAAGATATTGGAATTGGTATTGTCAAAAAGATGACATTCGTGATATAGCAACAATGCTTGATTGTCAGTAGACTCATGCTAGCAATCTACCTAGCACCGCTCAAACTCCCATACGCCAAACATGCCTCGACCTCCATATATCATTCTATCATTTCTTCAATGCCGCAAACCGCTTTGCAAGCTCATCAACATCCGGTATCGTACCACCCACCGGCCCCTTACTCTGCGTTCCTCCTTTCGCAGTCACTATGGGAGCTTTCGGCTTTAAGTCTAGTGTCCCCTTGACTCTGGGATGCAGGTTGTCTGTACTCGGACTTGGTGGGTTAACCCTCAGGGGACTACTTGGTCCAAAATTCCTCGGTGGTGTAGCCTTGCTCAAGGCCTCTCTCTCCGTAACTTGTTTATCTTCTCCTGTGGCTAGTGGTGTCTCCAGTACTTTCTGCGCTTGTCCTCCGCTGGGATTCTCATCATCATCGTCATCCACGTATTCAGGAGGTTCACCCAAGTCCTCCTTAGGTTTCTTGGGCCAGTCAACACCGTATGTCCTCGCGATCTCTTCTAGATATCCATTTACAAGCTCCTGCGGTGGCGGCGTGACAGTAAGCTTCTTCAAGACCTTCTCGGACACCTTCTCGTCGCTGTTTTCCATGGCTTGGAGCGCAAACTCCTTGCCGTACTTCTCCATCAATAGCATCCGCACTTGCTGAAGCTCTTTGACGTCCGTCCGAGGCGCGGCATATATCAGGCTCTTCACGGCTTCCTCTAGACCAATATCGCATACTGGACCCTCCATCAGCCCTGTTCGCGCAAGGAGTAGTTCGCAGTATAGTTCGAGGATTTCGTGGAGTTCGGTGGTGATATCAGAACGGATGATGTTTTCGACTCGGATCTTCGCTGACTCGACTTTGCCCGTTTCTAGAAGTCCGGCCATGGCTCGTCTCTGTTGTTTGGAGACTGCTTCATCTTTCTGTTGCGTCATGCGCAAGCGTTGGATGGAGAGCTTGAGCTGTACCTTGAGTTTGGCCTAGGGATAGAGTTAGCTGAGGATTTACTTGTCTTTGGGGCACGAGAATATTTCACGATTATTGTTGATGAAGGAGCCATTTTGTGTTCCTCTTTGGTCCTCTTCTGCGAAATTTGGTCACTTAGTCGAAGGAGTTGGGAGCTTTCCAGGTTGGCGGGGATGGAGGGGTGATTGCTACGGTCTGCTAGAAAGGCGAAAAGCGCAGCTTTCCTTAAATTTACTTTTGTGTTGCCAACGAATCTTCAAAGCTACGACAACCTAGGTCAACACAAAACACGTCATCTTCAAGCTCCGTAAAGCTCATCCGATCATACTCGAGCCGCTACCCATGATCAGTTGACATTCTCCAACGAGTATCTATGTGCCTTATCACATTTTGAGACGATGACGACGCGACCTTTATGTTCTCGGGATTGTCGGTTCGAGAATTGGCAGCGGCCTAGAGAATAAACACATTGATGCCTAAAGATGGCATTGATCAAGAGCAAGACACAAAAGCTGGAAGAATGGGCCAAGAAGCGGGCGGCAGCAATATGGGAAAATCTCCATACGAATCATCTCTGGCAGAGGATGTTCAAGAACACTTTGGCGACAACCCTAGCCGTGATTCTAGCATTAATACCTGCAGTTGTGAGTGTATATGGCAAAGCAGTATATCTAGCGCCGATAACAACGGTCTTTGGTCACCCAGGCCGCAGGACCGGCATGATGGTAGAAGCCCTCGTTCTGGCTGTGGGTGGTACACTTGTGGGTGTTGCATGGTCAATTTTCGGAATATACCTGTCGAGTCTTATCTACGATCAGAATGCCCCAGCAGCGTACACGATTCGAGGCATATTTCTCACAATCGCTCTATTAGTCCACGGTTTCCTTCGTTCACACTCGCCGCGTCTCTTCATATCCCTACTACTTCTCATTATAGTTTGCGTTGTTAGCTTGACTAGTACCGCTACAGTTGTCAGCAACCTTCTGGCTACACAAATATTGTACCCGATTTTGACAGCGGTGGGAATACTGATTCTGGTGAACATCTTGGTTTTTCCTGAACTTTCAAGTGACTTCCTTGGAACGACTACCATTGAGACACTTGCCCAGACAGTGGACACTCTTCGAGATGCCGGACAATACTTTATAAATGTGGGAGAAAAAGTTGGAAAGGGTTCGCCGAAAACTTTACCAGAGGAGAACCTCGAAATCAATTCCAAAGAAGATGAGGCAACTCCCAAGCCCAAAGCCAAAACACCTTTTTTGCAAAAACTCACTGGCCTATCTCAGAAGTCCAAGGAAAAGGATAAAGTGGCAGACAACCAGTTGCCGAAGTTTGCCACTCTGAAGTCATTGACAGAGCAAAAGACTAAACTAAGGGAGAAACTCACTGGCTGCAAGGCAGCTCAGCAGGAATGCAATTTCGAGCTTACATTTGCGGTGCTGCCCCCAGAAGCTTTGAAGGAAATCAGTGTCATCGCCATGACCAAGCTCGTTGCGAACGCAATTGCTCTTATTGGAGCGTGTGAAAGCAAGTACGCGCTTATGGGCGATGAGACAGAAAATGTCCAGTCTCAAATAGAGACGGCTGCTAAAGAGGCTGGCAATGAGGGTGATAGTGAAATGACTCCTGATGGTCCCGAGGATGAAGACCCATCTTCTGAACAGGGACGTCGCTCTAAAGATAGTCCTCAGAGACCTGCAGACAGCCAGGAAAAGCGAAAATCAACTTTCGAGCGGGAAAAGGAAAATCTTGAGCTCGTCAAACCCAAGAGGGAGATCGAATTCGGCGATGCTGAACTCTTGCGTTTCTTGGTGACCCACATTGCTAAGCCACTGGCAAACCTTCAAGAAGGCATCGATAAAAGTGTTGAAGTCGTTATTTCATGCCTAGCATATTGCTACGACGTGGCGAAATTGCCCTCTGGGTCGAAGGCACCAACAGGCATACACCTTTCAGAAATCGATGTATATGTCGACATCTTGACTGAGTCATTAAATGTTTTCGACAAGGACTCTGCAATTGCTCTAGAAAGAGCAGCGTCTATACATAAAGTTCAGCAAGCTGAAGTTGATATCATGCCAAGAATGGAAATATTCCTGATATCCCTGTTTCTTCTCAATCTGCGGCAGGCAGCTCTCCATATTTTAGAAATGCTTCGGCATTCTCGCGTCATCGTCGAAAAACGGCAGAGTCGTCACAATCGACACCGTATTTACGCCCCCCAAATCAACTGGCGCAAATGGCTAGCCTCAGGTGGTGACGAAGACAGCCTTGCTCTTCCAGACAACGCCCGGCAAGGTGTCCGGACATGTAATTCTGATCCAGACGCCCAAGAGAATTCATTCGACTCGAGTGATGACTCTCTTCATGCTAAAGGCGATGTAGAGGCGAACCCTCCATCAACGTCTAAAGAAGCAAAGCCTCGAAAACCTATACCCAAGAAAAGCACCACTCTGCCTACGAAAAAGGAGTTCTCAAAAACAAATCTTGCCTCGCGCGTCCGAAATGGGCTTGCAGACGGCATTGAATATCTAGTGGGAAGTGAGGATGTAATATACGCAGTGAAGATTGCGGTTGCGGTACTCTTAGTATCGTGGCCTGCATTTCTGTACCAATGGAATCAATGGTACTCTTTAAACCGTGGCCTATGGGCTGCTTTGCAGCTTGTTCTGATCACTGAGGTAGCCATTGGTACTTCTGTGATGACGTTCGCTTTACGAGCAGTAGGAACGACGCTCGGTTGTGTCTGGGGCTATGTTGCCTATGAAGTAGGTAATGGAAATAGGATTGTCTGTGTGGTCATCCTGATCATCGGCATCATACCCTCGACATATTTACAACTGGGGTCCAAATATATCAAGGCCGGGATGGTTTCGATAATTTCTATGTGCATTGTCTGCCTGGCAACCACTTCTCAAACAGTCCCCGGCGATACGGCAACAGAAAACTTTCTGAAGCGATTCATCGCTTTTTTGATTGGGGGTGTGTTGGCTCTGATCCTACAGTTTACTTTCATACCAGTAAAAGCGCGTGATAGACTCGTGGAGTCTCTAGCCTCATCGGTAACTCAGATCATCGAAATGGAAGCATGCTTAGCGTATGGTATTGAGACGGAAAGTAATCTTGACGTACATTCTGCCGTTGTTTCGGAGCGATTTGACCATGCTAAAGGCAAAGCGCAGGCCGCTTTAGCAGCCGCAGCGGCTTTCCTTCCATTCTGTGCCAATGAGCCTCGCCTAAAAGGATCCTTTAAAGGTCTTGCTCTCATTTATGCAGAGATACTTTATGTCCTGCACGCGATTGTGGACAGAATGGATAATATGATCCATCTTCGATATTCGTATGGATCCGGGGTGCTGGAAGAGCTTAACACACAAGTATTTCCGTACCGGCGCAATGTTGCTGGCGCCATCACAATAGTTCTTTTTGCTGTACACGAGGCATTGACTACAAAGCTCCCACTCCCTCAGTTCTTACCTTCGGCACGACTTGCCCATCTAAGGATGGTCAATCGTGTACGAGAGGTAGTCATAAAAAAAGAGGCCTCCGAAGTCCAGACGCAAGATACAATTTCCCGCTCAGAGGTCGAATTTTCAATGGTCAAGCGAGTCATACGTCAAAAGTTCTTGTCGTGGAATGCTGCATCCGCTGGTCAAATCGAAACAATCGAGTTCTTGGAGGAGCTAATCGACTTGACAAAATTGCTTGTTGGTGCAAATGAATTTCGCAGTGGGATGCTTACCAGGCCGACTTACCGTGATTTTGTCGAGCGGACAAATCCTCGTGATGTGACACGGCGAAGTGAGGATGAGGCAGCTGAAGAAAGAGATATAATGCCTCCGGAGGGACAGGAACACCAGAAGACCACAATTCTGAGGAAAAGGCCCACGTTTTCGAAGAATAAAGACGCAGAGAACGGAACAGAACTACCAGAGGACAAAAAGCCCGATGAAGAAGAATTGCCAAGATCATTGCAGAGAGTTCGGAGCAGGCGGATCGAAGAAATGAATTTACACAGATACAAAAGCATTGAGCAAGACTCGATGACGAGAGGTGGGAAGCTTCTTCCTGGAGAGAAAAGAACATGATCTTCGCACTTGACGTAAACCTATACTTTTGCCAGAAACCATTATAATCCGTCAAAATAGGAGACATAGAATTCAACTTCATGAAAAAGAATAGAAGCTCTGTTTCGATGGTGTCAGAAGACAAATCGGTGATACTGGTATCAGAAAACAATCTCGCAGTCCGACATAAACACAATCGTTTCTAACGGTAAATAGGCATTCCGTATTTGACTTCCGACATGAAAAGCCTTGAATTCGCTTATGCGTTAGCATCGAGTTTTCCGTCTCTTTTGTAAAGGTTGTTCTGCATGCAGCACAAGCAAATGAGAGCAGACCACGAGTTCGGATTCAGTTCCTCCCGTTTTTCACCTGAAGCTTGCTCTCGACATGCGGCGGTTGTAAAGGCTTGACTGTCTGAAAAGCTAGCAACCAGTTCTTCGGGACTGATGTTCTCAAGGACACCGGCGATCAATGCGCATCTTATGCCATGGCCCCGGAAATTAAGGATGTTTAATCGTATGACCCACTTTCATCCGTTCGTTTTCAAAACGTCTTGAAACAATCTGTGGAGTTTATCGTAATCATCGGCCCACTCGCGAATCCTAGTTCAGAAGGAGATGATGAGGCTCGCAACAAATACAGTGCCAAGTCACCGCCGTAATATTCATTTCATGATTAGTGGGGTATAATAGGATGAGATCAATCTGTTTCTGACGGAAAGGAGGCGATTGGTTGCACAAACGGCTAGTGACTGCTTGACTTGGACGTGGCTTCCTGGATTAGAGGCGCACAATCACCATCCAAAGTCAACCTGACACGAGCTTCTGGCATACAAATGCTAGTTTATGATGGCGCACTCTCTCGCGCATAATCCCATGGTTTTATGCAAAGGATCGAGGGTTTTCCAAATTCCCGGCGATGCTATTGGTGGAAACAAATGACTGTCATAGTGCACTTCTGGGCCTCCTCAGATTCTCATTCATCTCATCTACAAAGTGGCGGTGGGGTGTCAAAAGACAAGGGACTTTCACACAAATATAAACTCTTTCGTCTCTTGGGATTGTTTTTCATCTTGTCCTCACCATCCTTTGCAGCCCGAGACTATTGCTGAGCAATACTTCTTTTCAGTCTTTCGACTATCACACTCTTTTTACACCAACTACATTCATTCCCAATATTGCAGGTCATTGCTCTTCTAAGCCCCTACAGCAAGTTCCAGACAAATCTACATTCAAAATGCAATACTCTTCATTCATCCTTGCCACTGCGACCGGCTTGATCACTAGTGTCGTCGGTCATGGTGCAATCTCATCCCCTCCTCCTCGATCAGCTGGTGATGCCATGAAGGCTGCTTGCGGTCAACAAGTGTTCAACAACCAAGCATCAGATAGTTTTGGAAATATCCAGGGAGAACTTCAAGTCGCCTCTTCCCAGACTGATTTCGATGCACCAGCTTGCAACATCTGGCAATGCAAAGGATACAAGTTCGAGGACAATGACGCTGCAAACATCCAGTCTTGGACTGCTGGACAAGTCGTTGACTTCAAATTTGATGTTCGTGCTCCTCACACCGGTACCGCCAACGTCTCTATCGTCAACACCGCAACGAACTCCATCATTGGTGACATGCTTGTCATCTATGATGACTTCGCCGACAACTCCAAGACTATCCCAGCCAACAACACCGCATTCTCAATCACCATCCCATCTGGCCTTGAGTCCACTTGCGGTACCGCTGGTGCCTGTGTTGTCCAACACTTCTGGGACGCCAGATCTATTGATCAGACCTACGAATCTTGCGTCGATTTCGTCATTGGTGGTGGATCATCTGCGGGAGCTTCATCTGCGGGAGCTTCATCTGCTGTCGCTGTCTCAACAGCTGTAGCTACCCAAGCTGTCTCCTCCGTCGTCGCTGTCGTTCAGTCGACCTCATTTGCCGCGGTTGCCACAGCACCTGTTTCTAGCCAGGCTCCGGTACCGACAACATTCCAGACCCTCACGAAGCCTACAACCTTTGCTTCTGCCCCTGCTGCCACCACTGCTCCAGCAGCTGATGATGACGACGAGGATTGCTAGATCAGTTTCTATACTGCCACTCTCTGAATATTGAGTCGGGACATGCCCATTCTTGTACATATTGCTAGATGGGGTTTCGAAGAAGTGGAGGGAGAAAGTAGTTTCTTTTCTTGTATACCCATTATTTCAATCTGTATCTAGTTGAATCGTATAATTGACACGATTCTCGCTACCTTTGCCATATCTTTGCTGTGCACTCTTTCTGAAATGTCCCTTCATAGATCTTCAAGGACCTACCCACTTACTATAGAACCTGACGAGGGTTGATATGGCGTGTGCCAGACTGGGATAACTCTCTTATACTCGAGTAATGGTAGCTTTTATTCTCTAGTCTAGTCTAACTACCCAATTTAATTATTCCCTCCCAACTTAAGTCATAAACCTAAACCTCTGTGGCAAGAAACGATAATCATTTCGAATGTGTTAAATTTATAAGCGCGTTTTATCCTAGAATAATAAGAGTCCACGATCATTCTTTAGCTTTGTTGCTCTTGTGCTAAAACCAATCATGGCAGCTTCACTGCTCAAGTCCTCAGGGGCATGGGACTTTCACCCCTCATTGGTCTTAGATGCCACGACTTTGCAACGATTCTTTGCTCCTGTGGTTGAATAAAATTGGAAGAAGGGGAGACTTGGATATTTATTGAAATATCAAAGATACATAATTAATGAAGATTAGCAGCTTGATTGCTTCCGTCAAGTTACTCAATTCTTTCACAATAGAATTAGGGGAGATTGTTCGTTGTCGAGAAACTCTGTTATAAGGGCAATACTATGCTTCGGCCACGGGTCATAAGAAGAGATCAATACTTTATTGGATCTGGCGTGTAAGATCTCACGTAAAGGAGCAGGATGCCGAGGTTCGAGCTCTTATAGCAAACTGCTTTTATAAAGCGAATTCTAGCGTTAAATGTTAGACCATTATCTATTTTGGCAGAACGCTACACATTGCAAAGCTAGAAATCACCATTTTGTCTGTCTCCAATATTATAATCGATTTAGGGGCAGCCACATTGAAAGGAGGGTCTTTCGCCCTCAGCCATCCCACCCATGTCTACTCCTGTGTAAAGGTCACATTGTCAATAAAAATATTGAAGCTTTGAAACCCCTGTGGTGTATTAATCACCACAGTGATCACCAGATTCGGCGTCCCATTCCCCGGCGTCACTCCCGTGACGGTATATCGCTTATAACCTTCAACATCAAGCCCATACCCATTTAGCACCGGCACATCACAGAGATTCCCGGGCTTTCCACACGGCGCAAATGCCGGCACGATCGTCACACCATCGAGGCTCACCGTCACACTCGCACCATTTGGGTTACTTGGAATCCCACCATTATATGACCCAACATAAAAGCTAAATGTGTACTTCTTCCCCGGACATAAATGGGTGAGGAGTTGATTCATGGCAACGGTATACACGGTTGGGTCACCGCCAAAATACATCCCGCGGGTACCATCTTGGGCTTCGGCAATCGCGCCCGTGAAGCCATTGCCGGTCTCGGTGAGGTCCCAGGATAGCGGGTAGAAGTTGCTGTAGCCGCGGCTTTGGTAGAGCTCGAAGCTGGGATTGAGGATTGCTTGGTAGGCAGGGGTGCAGGAAGGGAGGGAGGTAGTGGAAGTGATGGTTGATGTTAGGGTGTTTGTCCCTGTAGGAGGTCCGATGGTCTGGATTTTGAGGTTAGGTTTGTGCAAATTTGCTTGTTAACTTGATAGAGTTAGATGAGATGCACTTACCGTGACTGTAGTTGTGCGTGTCTCGGTCACAATTGAAGTTCTGGCAGAAGTCAGTGTGTATATTAACATCTGAACTCTCTTAAGACATACGCTGTGGTGGAGGTCGTGACACCGGGGCCAGTGGACTATTGACATAAGTGAGTAATTTGGTTTTAGTTAAGGAGAACAGGCGCCCTACTGTAGCGACCGAAGTAGACTTTGTGCTTAATGTTGATGTCACTGTCAATGCCGGTGGAGTGACAAGACATGAGCAGGCACTGCTAACCCTTGAAGACACAACACCGAAGAATGCTATATACAATGGAAGCGGGGTAGTGACATGTCTTTTCATCAATGCTCCGAGGGTTTTAGTCACAGTAGTCGTTCTTCGTCACGTATTCTTGTTAGCCATGCTTGAATCAGGGCTCGTGCAAATGCACTTACACTGTTGCCGTTGGGTTGACCGGAATGGTAGTAAAAATCGATGTCGCCGTAGTGATTGCCGTTCTACAATCTCAATCAGCGTCTCTCCCTCCTCCTTCGCAGACTCAACTAACGAAGTACTAGTCGTCTGCACCGTAGACGAAGGACCAGGTCGACTCGTCGTGCTCACGCTAAACCCAACATTCGTCGACGTAACAGTTGCGGTGGCTTGAATATACTTCGAGCAGAACGAAGAAGCATAAGAATTGAGCGCTGGTTTCTTGAGAATGGACAGGACATTATCAATTTTACAGGCTTATTTATCAGCTTTCTGCACCTTAAAACTGGTGAGTGAAGAAACCTACTCGGTCTTGCATCAACCCTTTGCTCGAGGATTGGAGAGGCGCGCGTGAGAACGCCGAATACAATGATTGCTAGTGTGAACCGCATTTTGGCGAAATATTCCGATGTTTCTATACTAAAAATACGGAAAAGACTGCAACAATTATCGACACAGTCGATTGTTTAGTTCCGACCGCCTAGCCTTTAAGGATGTTAAAACAGAGCGTACTGCTTTCTAGCTCGTGTGCCACTAGAGCTCCTCATAATTGTGAGCAGCGATCGCACGTTATAAGCCAACAATGGCTCGTATTCGTTGGCTTTGCTAGTCCCAATTAGTTTTATTGAATTTTTTTTGTTCTTGGTCGCGGGTATCATATATGAGACCCTTTCAGCCAGCCATAGACCATCTCATGGCACCCGAGCTGCCAGCGTTTTGTTGACTCAACGCCACAGAGCGCCATTATCCCAGTAGGGACAAATATCTGGTCTTGGATAGTCACATGACATAAAATTCTTGGCTTTTAGAAAACAATAACAGGAATATATTTTTCGTTAATTAATTTTGGAACGTAACTTCTGTTCTAAAACCGGCTAAATTTTACAGACCCTTACTTATTTCGAAGAACACCTGGAAGTTTAACAGCTGTTAGCCAGCTACCAATTTTCAGTGCAGCCAATAAGCGAGGATCGTAGTAATTTCAAAGGGAGCAATGAGTAATCCCATTGCAGCAAAGTATCAACTACAAAAAGTTTATTTGAGTTGTCTCAAGTGATCTAATAGACTTATAGTTCTGAAGCGGCAATTATTCAACTTCAAATGATGCTTGGCTCGTGAATTTGGAGCTTTAGATGTCTGTACAAACTGTGGATTCGCAATCAAAATAAGTGATTCACTCGAAATCAACAATTCTCGGTGTGGAATTATTATTCATGAGACCTGTACCAGAGTTATTTAGGCCATCTTAGAGATCCCTGGTCTTTAATCCATTTCTCATTCCTTATTACAGTCTCAAGATGAATCAGCATGTCTTCCAGGCAGAACCCCAATCGCGGCATTGAAGTAAACCTCACCGAAGAACGTCCATCAAATCTCTTAATACTCGACACATTGATCGCACCATCTCCACAGGCTGATACAGATGTTTCCCACGATGCCCGTGTAGACGAGAGTGTTATTGGGGACTTAAAGATACCAGAAGAAGAGATGGGTAGCACTCCTGGGGCACCTTCATCTCAATCAATTCCCCAAGTAACGGAAGAGATTTTAAGCAACAATCGAGAGGACGGAGCTCCTTCCAGAGACAAGAATTACGACGTTGGATCATTTTCAGCAGATTCTCTGACAACCCGAATGCGCAACTGCAGAATATCACCACCACGAGCAAGAAGCTCATCAGAGAGAGCCACTCATCCCGTGGTCGTCAACAGGCCAGAGTAGATTCCATGGAACGAATCTCGAACGAGAGTGCAGGCAGAGGAAACTTTCTCTTCTCCAGCCTCCAAGGGCTCGATTTCAGAAGTAATATAAGACACGCATCATTTTCTCTTTCTAGAAGGTTTAAAACTCTCAACATCCCACCTCATGTCACTACAGCGCTCACGATCTCAAGATACCCATCGCTGCATAGCTCAGACCTCTCAAACCCGTATCTTAGCCACGTATTCCTCGCTTCATTGCGCCAAAACTCAACAGATCCATCACCAGCTCGCTCCGTCCCCTTCCCTCCAGGAGTGCGACAACGCTTTTCTTCATTTGACTTTCTTCGAGAACATAAAATGGAACTTGAGCTTGGAGCTCATGAGCCTGTAGATGGACGTGCTATGGGGCGCCAAAACTCTCCTCATGGGAGTATTGGAGATCGTAGATCACAGGATATCTCGATTGATTTGAGGCAAGCAAGTCGTCAGGGATTCTTCCATCACACCTGGGCTTCTCATAGATATTCTCAGGGTCAATTCCCCTCCCTCTCACTTCATCGAAATAGGTTCGAGGCTCACAGTCCAATATACAGAAGTGTTGCAGAATCCCATCATTCACCTCACGGCAGCATGGTTGGAGATGGACCACAAGACTAAACTACCACTATAAGACTACGTCATCCTCTGAGATCCTATGAGTACTGAATAATGTATGGAGACAATCCTCGAATCAATTCCTGAGAAGCCCTTCGTTAGTTTGTTTTATGGATTTATTACTAGCTAATGCCCAAGGCTCTCGATCAGGTTCACTGATAAGTGAGTAAGCATTCAGGGGGACATAAAGGTTGGCTCACCTGGTTCTTCCATAGATCGAAGGGATTGTATTGGTCAATATTGAGGGGTTTCGAACATTTAGGGATTAATCTAGATAGATACAGAAATTACATGCAGAACTTCCAAGACTCATCTGATCATTCTTAGTGGAATTTTCGCAGGTAATTGTTCAATGACTGGAGAAGTGAGACACAGAGGAATCGCTGATTGCACACTATCATTTAACTAGTTCCCTGATTTTTTGGGCGATTTAGAGACAAATTAACAGAATGTTCTTGTAAGTTTAGGAGGCGAATTTAAGTATCCGATCTAGGATAAGAGAATGTCTTATATTCTCTTCTCTTCTATTGCTAGAACATTGTGTCTGGGTAGCTGGCACCCATGAAGAATCTAGACTAACATTTCCCAAGCTCCTGCACACCACCATTGTCAGTTTAGGTTGCTCTGAGGAGGTTCTGAAACTGAATCTAGCACTTTGATTTGGACGGCGTAATCGGTGACTCCAAATGGTTGGTTTGTCCACTTGGTAGGTACTGCCACTGTTTGTAGCTTGCAATATTGATTAGTGAAGCTAGGGCTGGGAGATGTAATCAACACTTACTAGCGTTACTGGAGCAATGCGAGCCACGTAAAGCGGATCCAGTGGGCTATAACCCTCCAACAGTGGAAAATTATTCTCCTGATTGTGCAATTCTACTTGTACGGTCTCCCCGGTAGTCAGCTTCATATCAGTGGCTTTATGTAACTGCTCGAAAACTCCGGTCCATTTCACATCGGAAACGGCGACAAGGGGCTCGATGAGCGTTCTCAAAGAATCAAGAGCCCCCGTTTCTCGTATATCTACCCGTGGGATATGGTCTTGGATGCTTATCACAATTTCAAACCGCTCAGGGATAAGCAATGGTCTTCGGGAGAACTGTAAAGTAGCACTTAATCCTGCAATACTAATCTCGTCAACAACGAGTCTCTCTACATTGTCGATAGCTGCTTCCCATTGGCAACGGGGCTTGGAGGTGTATCGATCGCTGAGCCTAAATCCGAGCTCGTGTAAAACAGATGTTGCAATGGAGAAAGTATATGGCCCGCTGAAGATAGGAACGCCTTCATCGACTTGCTTGACGTATATGGTCTTCCGAGGTGTGGAAACCTCTAGATCGTGTAATTGAAATGTAGGCATAGGAAACAATTCTCCAGAAGCGATTCGTACATATTGATTTCCTTGGACTTGTCTTAGAAGGATACAAGGTGAAGGATGACCAAATAATTCCCATTCGCATTGAAGGGGTGCAAGAAAAGCGCCGGCCATATTTGCTGTTTGGTCAACGTCCGCTGGAGTCCACAGTGCTTGAATCATATCAAGGTATGTGTAAGTTTGTTTTCGCATCAAAGAAGTGGGATCTGGCTGATACCGAAGATGAAGCTCCAGCTGAAGACCTTTGTTTGTCATGAAATAAGGGCGGCCATTATGTTTTGAGTTTATGCGATAAAATCTCTGGGAGTCCATGAAGCAAGAAGTTGAATGTGCAAGAAGTGCACCACTTATGGTATTATGATCTCTCCAAGCGAATATTGATTCGTCATCGGATATTTTTAGAATCTCTAGTTGTAGTCGCTCAAAGGCCTTTCTCCCTTCGCCGTAGAGAGGTGGCATCGTAACACCGAAGAGGCCCATTAAACTATACGCCTCGTCTTCAATTCTCGTCGATTGTCTTTTAGAAGCCCAGGACATCTTCTGCGCAATGCTTGCACGCTGGAAACTTAGCAAGAATTCAAGCGTAATACCAGTAGCAATCGAGATTTCGTTCGCTAGGGATTCCTTAGTGCCCATCGGTTCCCAGTTCAGGTTGAAGAATTCCAGATTAGTTGGCGCCAAAAGCTCTTGTAAAGTCCAGCATCTAGTGAACCAACTGCTTTCTCCGAACGTCTGAACTGAGCGAGGAGGGCACTCCGCTACATTGGGTACGTGAGATGCAAAGCATGCGGTCACTTCGGGTGGAGGTTGTTGACATTTAGTCCTGACCAAATACACATCGGATAAATATGCATAGCACACCCAAGCTCCTTTATACCATTGAAACATAGAATTGATCGCTTCGCTCAGTTCGGCGCTGCTTGACTTGTCGATTCAACATGTGTCCACCCATGCCCATTCGATGTTATCTTTGACTGCCTGAGCACAGCATCCACTGATTTTGGCCCAACTTTCACCCTTCATCATCTCATCATCTTTGATGTTCTCAAGGTTCTGAAACGTGATTTCATTTTGTCCCCATCGATGCGACAGGATGGCATAACGAGGAATGTGCTCGCCGATAAAATCTTTGAGCTTCAGCGTTGATGTGTTGAGAAGTCGCATCTCGACTGCGAGAATTAAGGAGAATCATGAGGCCGGGAACTTAAGCCTCAAGCTTGACCCTCGACCTTCTCACCGTCAGCCGCCACATTTGATGTGCTGTTAATCACGAACGGCTAGGTGTGTGCGCCATTTATTGGCTTGGGCGTTTGGTGGCGCGAGCAGGATGCCGGGTAAACAGAGTTCATCACATCGTTGAAAATGAAACAATGTTCTTTGCGAATGATTGTTGGACAAATGGCGAAAGAAGAAAAGACCCATTCTAGGACACCAAAAGCTGACTAACACACGGTTTTAGGGTACAGTAGGGGTAGCCTCCACTCTAGCATCATCACTTCTATATCAAGACAAGCATTGACTAGAACTCATAATGCCTATACCAATTCAGAAAACATATCTAATCATCGGAGCTTCACGAGGAATAGGCCTCGAAATCGCGAACCAACTTCTCGACAAGAACCAATTTGTCATAGCCACTGAGCGAGCATCTAGGCCGGATGATACTTCGCGAAGCCTCTTCAGCTTGGCCACTGCCCATAAAAATTCAGAGAATTTAACAGTTCTACAATGTGATGTTAGCAAAGAAGAAAGCGTTACAGACTTTGTCCAATCTGCTGAACACCTGGTGCTGGAAAGTGGGAATTTGCTTAGTGGGAAAGACGGGAGACAGAAAGGGTTAATTGATGTCGTTATTTTCAATGCCGGGATATTGGAGTATCCAGCAAGAGTATCAGAGTTGTAAGTCTTCCGCTTGTCGTTCAGATCTCGCTTTGATTTTAAGCCTTCGTGTGTGGTTGGCTCAAGGAGAGTCACGTGTTGGTATACGTTCTTATTTCTCCCAGCGGTTTTTTACAAACTAGATAGTTGACGATTTTTAAAAGTTCAAGAGGCGCCTTTTCACACCATCTCCAAACAAACGCCATCGGACCCCTCCAAGCAGCATCCCTTCTCCTCGCCAACCCTCACATCGCCCTTCGAACTCTTGTCTTCATCTCCTCAGACTCCGGCTCCGCTTCTCAATTCCTCTCTCACGAAGATGGCTTCGCCGCCTACTCCATGTCCAAAGCCGCTTTGAATCAAGGAATTCGCCACCTCTCATACGAGCTAGTACGCAAGCATGAGAGTGAGAAGAGTAAATGTCCAGTTGTGCTAGCAATTCATCCGGGGGAAGTGAAGACAGATATGGCGAGTAGTGTTGATTTGGCTTGGGAGGTTCCTGGGCAAATTGAGGTTGGGGAGAGTGTGGAGAGGGTGCTGAGGGTTATTGAAGAGAAGGGACGGGGTGGTGATAAGTCTGAAGCTGAAGGAGCGACGTTTTGGGATTTGAATGGTGACCGACATCCCTGGTGATTTGGCCCGCCGATAGGATACTAGACTTCGTGTTGGCGTAGATTGCGCAATATCGTAAAAGATTTTTTGGTGTGTTATTCTTAAGCTTATCATTATGTCATAAAATCATGCTAATCCCAAACTGCCATTACCTATTATAAATTACCTGGCATTAAGGCAAAGTTTCATGATGATCTCCCGCTGAAGCTTCGAACTCTGCAAAAGCACCCTAATTATCATATAAACAATATCTTACCTCTCTCCTAACTTTTCTTTTCTATCAAGAGTTTCCATTTATTCGCGTATTGCGAGCAGAGCTCGCATCAATCGTTTGCCGTTGATGTTCCATCCAACCCCAAGCAACACCTGCTCCAAGCAAAGCGAGACTGAGCCACCATAATAGCATTCCGAGCTTCCCAAAAAGCGCTCTGCATGCCCTCTTGAATTGCAATTTCGTGCTGAGCCGTGCTTTCCGATGCGTACATATCTTGGTCCCAAAGATAAGACACCCTCGACCACCATCTCGAGTCTCGCACTCGAAATGTTGACGTCGGCGTTCCATTAAAAGCCTAAGGCAAGTATTAATAAGACAATATGAATTATGAAAGATTATCTGTACTTTACGCTACCCCGACAAAACCTCATGTCACTCCCGAGCTCACATCCCTTATCATGAGGACAATCGAGGTGTAATGTCCTTCTCTCAATCAACCACTCAATCTTCAAGTTGACGCCAGTATACACCATATTGTAAAATTGTCGATTTGTATGTTTGAGTGACAGAGCATCGGGATACGTGAGGTTGGAGGCAATAAGAAGGTGTATCTCTGTTGGCATAGAAGTTAAGGTAGGTCTGATAGGCCTCCTGGTACTTTCAAGAGGTACAATCATCTTCATAAACTAATAGAAGGATCTCGATAAAGGGTGAATTTTGATGCTATGCCCGAATATAGGTTGAAATAAGGCAAAGTTCTAAGATATCTGGTTCCTGGTTTGAAGAGGAGATACACGTGATATAATATATGACCGGTTCTGAAGATCAGCCTGCAATGACCCGAATGTATGCAGGTACGAGATCGTTGTCTGACTTGCTGTGCAAGATCACTTCTGGGCTGAGGAGGACTTCTTGAGCTTGTTATGCTTCTTGCTGCCTACTCTGGCTTCTCGATATGGTCAGAGAAGAAATGCGGACAGGTAGACACGTTATGAAGTGAAGTGAAATCCATCCTGTCAGGTAAGGCTGGAGGTGCCCACGTTTCAGAAATTGTGGGATACGGTGTAGCCTGGTGACACCTCTAGGCTGCAAGGTCAATCTGGTGTGGCAAAGCACTGTGATTCCTTGTCAAAGGCCGGGACCGATGATTAGCTCGAAAGTATTTACTGAATTTAGAATAACAAAGAAAGTGAGGTTTGTTTCAAGTGACCATTGTTATCAACACTATACTTAAATTTACGAATGCTGTAACAGAAAGAACGATAAATATAAAGGGGTATTTTTAGAAGATCTTGATTGTGGCTTTTGCGGGGGTGTGGCTGATGATCGGTGTCGAACAAGACCCTGCCAACATTCAGTGTAAGTCTTCAAGATTGATTACAGAAAACATTTTTACTATCGTTCATGATCGAAGCTCGGAAACTTCTTGAAAACTCAGCTTTCTCGTATATGTCGTTTGCAGAGAGCATCAAATTGGGCTCGTATATGCCTCCAATATAGGTATCGGAGATAAGATTGTAGCATTAACGCGAATCGTCGCGTCGGCCTTCGAATCTCTATATTTGTCTCTACACGTCATAGACAACTCCAAGAGCACTAACTAACACAATGATATGGCAATTTATTGTGCCATATATTGAGCATGGCTAGCTCCGTGGCAAGTAGTCCCTCCGTCGGTGCAAACATTTTGGACGTGGAAAGCGACTACGGATCTGATTTCTCTCCAGAACAGGAGCAGATAGTGGCACAATTGTTATCAGCGCGCAATATTGCCACGGAGGATAATCCGATTATCAATGAAGTCGAGAACAATTTATCAGAGCGTAAACTCTGTCTCCCTCATGTTTTGGGCTTTGCAGAAGGACCTTCGCTTTCCCAAACTGCAAGATCTGCCGCGGCAATTCCACATCTCAACCACTCGACCGGAAGTCGCGAGGAGGCCGCAGATTGTAAGAAACTTCTTTCTTTCTGCGCTGTGGTTGTCTGACAAATACTGAAGCGTCTAGCAAGAAATCGAGTTGCTCGCGAAGCATCGGTAGAAGAGCCTTCGAAAGTTCAGGGTTGCAAGAGTCCGGATTTACGCTCGCCACTGGAGAGATTCCGCACCAAACCAAAGAAAGGACTTTCCGTGACAGACCTAATATCACCTGCCTGGTGTGAATTACAGTATTGGTACTCCTTGACGAAGCATGGGAAGAAACGGCGCACGCCTGCGATGAAAAGAGGGACCGCTGTGCACCAAAAACTCGAAGACCAGGTTCACATAAAAGTTCCTGTCGAAACAAAAAGCAGAGAAGATGATTGGGGTCTGAGGATATGGAATGTGATACAAGGCCTGCGAAATCTACGAGAGACTGGAATTACACGGGAATTGGAAGTTTGGGGCACTGTGGATGGCTTGGTGGTTAATGGTGTAATTGATGAACTGTCTTACAATTGTCCCAATACCAATCTCGAGGCATCACACAGCAATGCTGTGGAAAATGAGGTACCGCCTGGCCAAGCAACAATATCCGATTTCTTTCAACCAGTGGGTGGCACTTCACTCAGATATGCCACGAAACAAGGCCTCGCGACCAAGGAGACTAAGATATATCTTTGCGACGTGAAAACGCGTTCGGTGAGAAGATTACCCAACGAGGTCGCCTTCCGGCCCACGCGGATGCAACTTATGCTATACCACCAGCTCATCTCGAATCTGGTCACAGGTGCCGTCGACTTCCAGATATTCGCGGACCGGCACGGTCTCGATGCTGAAAGGGTATTCTCTGATGCCTTCATTGCCTCAGTCGGAAGTCTTAACAATGGATTGATATCACCTCAGCTTCCGAACTTGAGCCAATATTCCGTGGACCAACTTCTATCCCATAACACGCTGTCCCTTCTTTGGTCTCTCATGCTCACTGAGTTCCAAACCACTTTCCCTGAAGGTACAGATTCCTTGGGACATGTTCTGAAAACGGAATACCGGTCGTCCGATACTGCGGAGATAATGGGTTTCAAGACCATCCTAATGGATAAAGAAGAGTTAAAGAAGTATGTTGATAGTGAACTTGAATGGTGGAGAGGTAAACGACCTGTGGCAGGTGTATGCGAGGCAGAAGCGTTCAAGTGCGGCATGTGCGAATTTGCGGATATTTGCGAGTGGCGCATTGGGAAGGAAGATGAAATGAAAGAGAAAGTCAAGAGAGGGCGTAAGAAGACTTCTACTGTCTAGTTCAGGCATGTGCTGGAAAAGAGAAACCAGTCAGTATCTCCCAGATATGGACGCACCCGCCTGAAGAATAATACCTCTATGTTTTATGACGATACTCTATCAGATGGTAAGGGTGTTCATAGCCTCTAATACCATACTAATAATTCCACATGCTCAAAATACTCTAGCTTCCATGGTAGCCCTAATATATTCTTTATTAAAATGCCTGTTCGCCTCCCAACGCTCCTCGGCGCCTTACTCCTCACATCTCACTCCGTTTCTTCTATACTCGAATATACGCAAGAAAGAGTTACCACGTGACCTCAGCACTTCTAGCACTTTTTTATCTCAGTTTTCCGATCTGACGATTCTAACTTTAGTGTGCAGCTTATTTCAGCTTCTAGGCACCTTGATTGGAGCTTGAGTGGTGGTCATCACATTTTTCTTTAGCCAGAATGGTATTGCTGCTGATGTATCGTAATGTAGATGAATTTCGGCGTCCGTGCCTTGATGATTGGATGTTCGTTGTGTAATCATGTATACACCCTGTGCTTCTCGACGTTCTCTTTCTCCGTAATTTGTTGATTATATCTTGGGAGCGGTTGATAGCATCCGAACATTTTTTTAATGGGCTCCATCATGAAGAATGAAGAGACGCTTTGTCTCAAAATTCTCGTCGTCGGCGCAGGAATCGCAGGCCTCTCGACCGCAACTGAATTACAAAGAGCCGGCCATAACGTAACTGTACATGCGCACTTCCATACTCATTCCCCTCAACTTAACAAAACTTCTAATCTTCAAATCCCCTTACCTCCTCCAAGAAGTCGGCGCAGCTATCATCCTCTCCCCCAATGGCACCCACGTCCTCTCCCATCTCAACTTCTCCTTCACAGCAGCTAGAGGTGTACATGTCAATTACATATCCGGCCTTCGAGGCGATGACTGGGAGGAGATCTATAGGTATCATCCTACGGGAACGATTGGTGGGATTAAGAGGGATGAGAATGGGAGGGAGTGGTGTAGTGGGCCGGTGAGCTTTCATAGGGTTGATTTACATGAAGGGTTGAGGAGAATGGCTGTGGAGGCAGGCACTGAGCTGAGACTTGTTGTTAGGATTACGGGGGTGGATGTTGAGGAAGTACAGTTGACATTTGATGATGGGGAGTCGTTTAAGGAGGGGGGGGGGGTTATTAATTGGCGCGGATAGTGTAAATTCGGTCATTAGGAAGTCGATGATGAAGAGTAAGGGGGAGCATGAGGTGGCGCTAAGAAAGACAACGGGAGATTAGCCAATGGTTGTTTGATACAAAGATGTTGAGTGCAGAGCTGAGGAAGCTTGTGAGGATAGGTGAGAGATGCACTTTTATCTTGCCCGAGCATCCGTCGAAGTTGAGATTTACTGAGTATGCTTGTAGGAAGTAAGTAAATCCCCTTAAATATATATATATTTTTTAGCCAAATGTAATTACGCGAGAATAGTGGCGAGGTACAGAACTACGCTACTATTTCGAGGACCAAGGATACCACAGCTAAGGATGAAGGTCTGCCACATCTTATTCAAAATTCTCAAGAGCAATTATTGAATCAAACTAGACTACCACGCAGAAGCCAACAAGCAAACAATCCTCGACCTCTTCAAAGACTTCCACCCCAAGCTCAAACAGCTCATCAGGTCTTACCCCTTTCCCTTTCGTCATGTTCTCACTAACATATCCAGCTACTCAAACCACATAAGATCCTGGCGTCTCATCTCCCGCACCCCCCTCCAAATCCTACACCTCAGCCCGCACCGTCCTCATCGGCGATGCAGCACACCCCATGCCGCCATTTAACGCGCAAGGCGAGAATCAAGCACTTGAAGATTGTGGTGTGCTCCTCACTCTGCTGTCGGATCTCCCTAAAGGGGATGTTGGGGAAGCTCTAAGGAGAGATTGGAGATCTTTGATTTGTTGAGGGTTCAGAGGGTGGAGAAACAACAAATTATTAGTTCAGTGCCGTGTGAGGAGTTGGAGGGGTTGAAATGTGTGCTGGGAGAGTGGGGTGGGGTGGAGGAAGGACGGATGGATGGGGGAGCTGGGCAAGTGGGGAGGAGGCAGGGGATGGAGATGGCGTGAGTGCTTATTTTTGTTGGCTTGTGTTTGGGGTGAGATAGAGAGTGCTAAATTTTTTGTGTAGGTATGATGTTTTTGAGAGTTGTGAAGTCTTTCTCCGAGAGGGCCCGAATGGCAAGCGAATAAACTAGAGTTAGATCAGTTGTGTAGAACTGTCCCCCGTGCTCCTATTTTGGCTATGTTACTACCGGAAGTCTTGTAGATATCTAGTTTGGTGCCCGGCTCGAGTATTCCGTTGAGACATTTTGACGTTTAGGATACTGACTTTCCCGGTCTGGGTTGAGGAGAAATTCTAATATATGTTAGTCGAGCGTTTTGAACATCTTGAGATGTATATCCTTAAGAAATATTATGCCAGACTCGTTAATTTTACTGTCAGGCCCACGACGTCCGGGAATTACCTTGTGGTGTGATGCAGGTAGAGTATATCGATACTTATGACAGGCAAGCCAGTTTTAACAGAGAAAGCAGGCTGGCTTATTGCATCCCAACGAACTTACCATTGTTTAAGTATTTCATAGATTGAGTTCAACTGAAGATATCTGCAATTTGTAATTCGGCGTACACTCTAGTCTTGATATTTTTCGGAGTTGTCAAGCTTTCTCTGAATTCATCATTCATGTCCAGGTCAAGCTCGGCAAGCGCGTGTATTGCTGGACGAACATGTGTGATTCTTAAATTCGGAATTTTCATATATGGCCTGTACGATATCGTATGGACTTCGTAGTTCTTTAAGGATTATAATGTTCTCGATCTCAGGCGCTGGCACTGATCGGATATTTGAAATTTTGCGGAGAGCTGGGACTTCCTGCATGGCCTTCGCAACAGCGTTCACAGAAGATCGGTTACACCTCAGCGGTCAATGTAGTGTGCAACTTTTGCGAGGTCATCTTCTGTGCCTTTGACAGTGTCCGGATCTTGTCGAATTTTGGTCCTCGCATAGTATAACAGTGGTCAACTAGTGCCACTAGCGTCATATGTGATGATGGGTAATTGGACCTCCGGAGTCTCGAGCGCAATATAATCACTGCAGATCTCAGCACCATTAAGACACGGGAACGATTCCACGACATACCTGTGTCGGGTATAACATCCCGCCTCAGTTGCATCCCACAATTTGTTGTACTCCTACATATTGCTGCTTTCTAGAATTCAAGCCGAGATACAGACTTCTCCACCACGACTTCAAGCATCTCGTCTCGGATGACCTCTTGTTTCTACGAGCTCATAGCCAGATGTTTCTTGGCAAAGGATCTTGCATATGATTCAACTTCTACAGATATACCAGCGAGCCAGAGAAAGTTACAGGTAAGGTGCAAGGGACAAGACAGATCAGTATTGCTACAGCTCTCAGACTTAGCACCTGTTGAGTATTGTTTCTTGCTAGCCCCTTAGAGTTCTGCTATTCGTTAGTTAGGCATTGTTGTTTAAGTAATCTTAAACCCTTCCGTAGGTAGCAGCGTCCTTTTTATCACAACATGTATATACAATATGAGCTCTATTTGGTTTGGTTTGATTTCCACTGTGTATTGAAAATTTGAAAATTTCTCCGAAATGAACATTTTCTCACCGGAAGATTCATTCTCGGTACTCTGAGATCAATTGTGAAGGATCGGATGAATTTATTATTTTTATTATTCTTATACTAGGACCTCTGGATTTTGCAGTTTCGGAAAAAAAACAATTGGAACAGTATTCGAGACCTAGACATCACGAGAACCACTAATTATTAGTTAATACACTACACACTATTGTGGTGATGATGATCACGTGTAAGAATGTGAGCACGCCGATGTATTCAGTTATTTTTCTCGTATTCTTATTTTCAGAGGACACTTATCACCATTTTTACCACCTCTATACTTTGACCATTACTACTGCAATTCCTTCCATTTATAACACCAGATCCTGTTACTGTACCTGCCCATTCTTTTGTGCTTGTGCTCACTCCTTAATGTGACACCTCCACACTACCACCCAATACGCCGCACAAAAGTCATAGCTTTATGCAAATAATTGCCTTATAATTTTTGTTACCCAATTTTTCAAGTGCTAAAAGTCGATGTGCTCCAAACTCTACTATTCAGACTCCGTGTATTTTGAACTGAAGTAGACGGAGTTGTAATACTATAATTGGGATCACTCCATTTTCAAGTATAAATAAAAGACGTGTGATAGGCCGCGTTACGCTAAAAACGTGATTTGACATCCACAGGGTTCATTCGTATGAGAACATTTGCGACGTGCAACATACAGTACCCCGCCAAGCCCCATGCTTAATCACGTGTCTGATCAATTGGTACAGCCAGAGTGAATAAAGGACATGTGCGAGCCAAAACGGTATATCTACCTCCTTCCTTTGTTTTAAAATGTGCTCTTCCGAGTGCCTATATCGGCACGTTTCCTCCTGATGGGGTTAGGGTCAACTGAGGTATTACCTTGGCTTGTGAGGCTAACGCCACTCGCAATCAGATGCAATTATGCAACTCTGGCAGCCCCAGTAAAGATCATGTGGTTGGTGGAAACTCGGCTCTCCTCCCCGAGATACCCTTTTAACCAACTCTCGAGGGGGTTGGTGTTTGAGAATCGGGATCCTTAGAGTTTCCCATCTCTACGCTCGAGCAGAGCTTCGTTCATTTCCACATAACAAAATCTCTTCTACTATAGCCTCTGCAGTATCATTGATCTGATTTTCTAAACATTGTTGATAAGATTTTGCGAGTTCGAGATGGCTATGCAACGCCAGCCGAGACTTCTACCCTTTCCTCGGTGCGAGGAAATCATATCATTCTCCACTGACGAGTCCGAAAGTGAGAGCGAGCTAGATTTTAATGCTGCAGCCCCATCCCAGACGAAGAAAAATGACAATCATGAAGAGGACAAGTGCATCGGGAGACCCAAAATGTCAGCTAGAAAAACTCCATTCCGCCCATCGCTGGCGGCTGCTTTATCAACATCAAGCGCTAGCTCGTCCTCGACAATATCTAGCACTTTTGACATTGATTCAGATGGACCAGGAACACCGCTCACACCCCCGTTCCTGGAGGAAACCACCTGGGACCCTTCTAAAGTCCCGAGAGTCGAGAATTATCGTAGTTCTCATAGGCGGTCATTCAAAGAGAAGTGTTTACAAGAAGCTGGCCAATCTCCTGCCACGAGCCATCATCTGTCTTTGGTAGCTGTGGCTTCGCAGACATTGCCTCCACGCCCTTCAACTCCAGATTTGCAATTGGAGGGAGTGGATTGTCCCGCAGTTGCAGACCAGGATGAACTTGCATTCAATATGAGTGCCATGAGCTTGAACGGCTCTCCAGCTGCTCAAAGATTGCATAGGAAAAGAGCTAAGCAAGCTCTGGAAAAGCCAGACGATACCGTTAATAGAAATATTAACGTTCCAATTCTGAATGGAGAAAATGGCTTGAATCCGACACTATTTCCTCGAAATGATAGGACGGTGTGTAGGATGGCAGATAATGTACCTCCTTTGTCTCTAGTCACCAGCAGTACGCCTCGACAGACTGTCAAACATGACAGAACCAAATTCAACCAAAAATCAACAGCCAACTTTGCAAAAATCCCACCAATTGTTCTCTTGGAAAGTGAAGGGATGGTTGGATGTGATTCAAAGTTGTCTGTCGAAGATCAATTGACTTGTGATGGAGGATACGGTGTCCAGGCTAGACGACCACAGTCTGAGGTAACCCACAAACGTTCAAGGTCCGCATCACAGGTGCAGGATGCAACTATCCCCCTTAGACTGCATGTTGAGGATATTGGAGTCGGTCTAAGGATTGCAAAAGCAGATGAAGGATCTGGCACTGTTTCAGCCTCAACTCTGGGAGGACTGGTGTCCAGCCAAACCTCCAGTGTGTCTTCCACACATCACAAACTTAGAAGCCGATCAACTGGATCAATTATAGAGGCACAAATTTTATCTCCCTCTATTAGAGTATCCGCCAGACCAATTTACGAGCGAGGCCCAGCGATTTCTTCCCTAAAACCACTGCGTGCTTCCAGAACCAATGTCCTCAATTCTATTGCCAATCCTCAAGGAAAACAAAGTATAGAACGACACCCGACAGAGCGCATTCCAAAATTTAAGAGGTATAAATATAAAAAATCGGACAATGATATCAAAATTGAAATTCTTCGCGTTTTGCGACGCAAAAAGTCAGGGAAACAATGGCAGTCAGGAGGAGTCTCTCAGCAGGGTTTCATTTATATCTTTAAATGTCCTTTATTTCCAAAAGGATACCTTAAAATTGGGCGAACCTGCCAGTCTCGAGAGGACCGTCGAACACAATGGGAATCGACATGTGGTATTACTTTCACTCAAATCCCAGACCCTAATGATAAGATGTTTGGGGATCCCGCAATAGTAGAGGCTCTTGTACACGCAGAGCTATGGAACAAGCGAAGGACATATGCTTGCTGGTGTGGAACAGGGCACCAATTTAACATTGAGGGGGGAAAGAAGGGGTCTATGGGGCATCAAGAGTGGTTTGAGATAGGGGAGCAAGAGGCTTTAGAAGTGGTTGAAAAGTGGCGCAAGTGGGTTATTCAAATGCAACCATACAAGCATGATGGGAACCTTCGAGCGTGCTGGTTATGGAAACACAACCAGGCTCAGAATACGAAGGGGACTGATTTGGCAATTTTACATGAGTTCGGCTGGTACGAGACTTTCGAATGTTGCTTGTTTTGTGTGCTATCATGGGCGGGGAATATTTGGTTAGTAGGAGGGGCACTTATAAGTTCTGGTGAGTTGCTAGCGCTCGGGTTTGCTGTAATACTCTCACTCTTTATTTCTGGTATTAGTATATTAGGCTGTGCTATTTTTTCTTTGATAGTGACTTTATACCTATTCCTTTGGTTTAAGAATAGCTAGCTATTATATCGATTACAGGGAGTAGCTAGGAATGAAGTATAGCTTTATAGAGATTTTTTTTCAAAATTTAATATCTCACTATTCTTATAGATTTGGGGAAACTGGAGGCAAAGTAAGTGTAGCACACTCGTATATGTGGATCTCCTCCCTCTTCAGCTCTCTTTTACCTTGCTTATCTGTTTGCTATATATAGCAGTATTCAGCCCGACTCTTATATTATTTACAGTAGGTAGTGGTTCACTCTACATTTTTTTAAGCTCTAAGTATCGTACATAGAAATGTCTCGATTCTGACCGCGAACATGCTTCAAACCAGCCCTTGTCCAGGAGTCTGCTAATTAACATGGCCTAAGCTACTTGTATTTAGAAGCCTCCTCCTCCTGCTTTCTTCCTTTTCTCGTCTATTTCCTTAGCTTGGAATCTTAGTTTATTAAGAGAGTTCTACAGTGCTATAACCTACAACTTAGTGTAGTCGTGCTTGCACGGTTCATAAACTGTACGTGTCGTCACAGGGAGGAAGGAAGGAGAGAGCGTATAGAGGGTGTTTTACGTTTTGCGTAAAGATAGGGAGATAGGGGTAATACTTAGAGATAAATTATGAATGTAAAGTGGTGATAGGGTTAAGACCATTAGCTAGGTGAAGAGGATCCCTTCGGACCCTCTCCTTAAAAGTTAACGATATCTAACGAGGTGTGTGAGCAGACCCGAGCCATTCCTGAGCAAAGGCTGCGCAGGTCACACGGTCTTGAGCGTCGAGACTCCAGTGGTAAAATAGGTAGTTTTACACTAGAATATCGATATGAACTTTTCCGTATCCATCTTTGAACTTGAGATATAGCGGCTCTAACCTGAGCACGTGAGGGGAAGGTCACTTCCAACCCCTTTCAAAATTGGCTATACCTCCCCTGTCGTCTATACGGAAACCTTAATAATGCCTATTGGTTTAAGACATAGCCAACTCTTTAAACCTGTTGAGCTGTCCCGATGGTATTCATTCTCGCTCTGCTTTGAAGTTATAAAAGTCCCTACTAGAGCTAATTTAGATCCTCTTTAGTCAAATCGCACTCCTTAAAAAGCTCGTTCTAGCTCCTTAATGCTCGGTTAAACTTTTCTCATTTTCTCCAGATCCTATTTTAGCTCCTTTACGATCGAGATTTCTCCGGAATTGTTATTAAATCTATAGTCGCTTATATACACGTGATAATTTGCTTGGACGCTTTATTCTATAACGTTTTATTATACTCACAGGGGCATTTTTACACAATACGACTTTTAGTGGTATTCGATTTAATCCTGTTTAATTCAGATGTCGTTGTATTATTTCTATCTCTATGGTCTTATTAGATAACTACAATGACAGATGGTTGGGATGACTAGTCCGCCGGTCGGTATTATAAGTTCATGTAATAAGTGACTACGGTATTAGCAGGACTAAACAAAGGGAAATTGCCGAAACCAGTTTGCTTGTAGTGATAGTTAGTAGTATGTATTGTCAGGGAGGATTCGTACCAGTGTCTAATTGCACTTGGAGATTTGTTAGGAGAGGGAAGGGTCAGCTAGAAGACTTCAGACAGAGGTGGAGATTTAATTAGTATCGATGTTTGCCCTGTCTGATCGTTTTGTTAGGAATCTTCCGTAGGTCAGCGTCCCTTTCTCTCCAGTGAACGATTAGTTTGGTTTTCTTAATGTCGATGCCGTTCGTTGTTGATTAGATATAACCTTGGCAGTAGGAGATCTCCGCCGTTGCTATAGAAGGGGTTGGTTATCCGTGTTCTTGGGCATAGTTCGTTCCCAGAGGCGTGCGCCTTTACGAGAAGAAAGCTGTGGTCGTTCTTTCTTGATACTATGAGCGAGCAGGAGTTATCATTCTTATGATCAAGATATGTTGTCTTTGATGCTAATAAAATTGTGTTTGGAATTAGACTAGTTTTTAACTAATGGAATAAATAGGTGTCTATATAGCGGTGGTGAATCATAATTTTTTCGTCCGTTGTAATTACCATATAGCTACAGCCACCACTAGTGTAATCCAGCATAACTGTACCCTTTGCTAGTGTGTATAATACGTACGATAAGCTTGAAAAAATGACCTTTGAGTCAACAGATACCTTGTAGCCACACCTCTATCAACGATCAGTCAGGGTAAACGACCGGTGTGGATAGCTTAATTTCGTCTTTTAGCACCGAGCGTTGCCGCCCAAATCTATAGATGTTTCGGTTTGTTTGATGCGAAGCCATATTGGCTGGAAAGGGAGGCCAGGAGTGGATTTATATTGCCGCTAGTTGATGGACGGAGGTAGATAGAAGAGTCAGATGAAATAGGCAGGATGAGGCTGATGGGTGATGAGTGCGCTAATGGATAAGAAAAAACATATCAGCGGCAAAAATTACTATTTTTGCCAATTCGCGACCGCAGTATCCTTTCCCCAGACACCACTCACATCTGAGACTCTCCAATCCAAGAATACGTAGAAATCGAGCTGGTTTTGTTCAGCTTTGGTGCTTGAAATGCAGAGGCGACTTCTGGAGAAAATTTCGGATCGCACGCTGAGGATATCATTTGGTGCTAGACCAAATTGAAGATTGGTTGGTGTCCAGCGGTAGACATGTACTAATCGGTCGAGATCCCTCAACTACACTTAATTTTGCTCTCCTAAGGTTCAGAAAAGCAAATTCAAGAGGAGTTGATCCGATGTGAAGGCTTAAAGCCTTGTTTTTCGAGGTGTCTGATTCACTTATTATGATCATTAAGCACTCGTGTCAGCCTCGACCATACAGCAATTGAAAACGCATACTCTCTTGTTTCCATGGTAGGCAGTCGTCGGGCGCTTTTCTGTATGCGCATAATTGAATGTTCGCCCCGCTTCTTAGGAAGAAAAGCTTCTAAGCCTTGCTAGTCTCAGGCAAGATCATTTCCAAGAATTATCATAAGAAGACGCAACCCCCATCTTTCGCGATCATATCTGAAATCAAAGCTCAAGCTTTTGAACTCCGAAAAAATCGCAACTTCATTTCCATACACTCTGAATTTGGCTTGCAATGGGAAACAAGACACCAGAAAGTCCACCAATGCGGTGCAAGGCACCAGATTGCAAATCTGTACCAGGCCATAAATCCCACTCATATTGTCGTATACACCAATGTAATCAATCTGAGTGTCCAGGGGGAAAATACGGCGACTCATCTTTCTGCGAGGAGCATAAGTGTTATTACACGGGTTGCAGAGATGGTAGCCACCGTAAGTTATTTCTTCAACATTGCTTGAGACCTTCTCATTGACTATTCCTCTAAAATTAGAAGACTACAGTTGGGCATGTATAGATCATGTCTGTCACGTATGCCCGGGTGTTCAAAGTCAGTTCAGTGCATATTTTTGCACCGATCATAAATGCAACCAACACAAATGTGGAGGGTATTCCGAGAACCCGGGTGGGTTTTGCTCTCCCCATACTTGTTCAGAAAGCACCTGCAGTGCAGGTATTGTTACATTTGGTGAACACTGTCCTAGTCACACGTGTACACAGCGCATTGGGCCTGGGAGATGCCTGGCAAAGAAGCAAAGTACCTCGGAGCTATGTGAGGAACATGAGAATCAATCTTTAGCGCCGCTACTTCCTAGCAATTCACCACGATATTTTCCTCTCCAGCAAGATCCTCTAAATTATCCATCGCCAGAATCTCCATATCCCAATTATGGGCCATATCACCTTCACCCTCGGCAGATTCACCCGAATAATTTATGGCCAAGGCGTCCATATCCTCCACTCCGTCAATTTCCATCTCTTCCTTGGTCTCACTGACCGAAACAGCGGCAGCAAGCATAGAACCTCTCGAGAGAAGTTCTGTGTTCAAAATGAGCGAGCCATCAGGATTCTCCCCATCAGGAGTTATGCATACTAGGGGCAAAGGGACTTGACTAATGTATCGCCAAGGGTTTTGATGCAAGTCTTGATCAATCACAGAATGTGGTTGAGGAGTATACGGTCAAATAGCAGTGATACAGGCTCATATGTTGCCGTTATTATTGCGTGTCGAAGCTTGAGGGATTGGTGATTTTCGCAATTAAAGCCGCCTTATTTGAATTCCTCGTTAGCATTAGGATCATTACGTAGTCTCTCTATTCCAAATCCTTCATCCTTCGCCTCTACCTGAATACAATAAAAAAACATCCTCAAATACTTGTTTCTGCTTCTCTGCAGGTGGCAAAACTCTGAACGGAAGTGACAGTACTGTCAAGCGATCAATTTCCATAACCATCTTCTGCTATTCATAAAATCTTAACTGTCACCACTTTGCATCGTTGAACCACTCCTTTCGATCATGCATAGAAACTACCATTCGTGTGTATACACCAGCCGCATGAGCTTGGAGCACTAAGGTACACTGCGTGGTATAGGGAGCTAGAACTAGGAAGCTAGGCTCCCACTCCCGACCATCTTCATCGCCTGTTGCACCTGGTAAAATACAAGTGACTTCAACAATTTTTTGTGGGTATCACTATCGCAAGTAAGTTCCGAATAAGCAGACTATATATTTCCTCACAGATTGAGAAGATGGGATGGCTAGTTGTTCAATTCAACCCGCTGATACGGTAGAGTGTAAGGTGTGACTTAACCTTCCACCCGCAGACTTTGCATCCTATATCCCAAGGATAGATTTAACCTCTCATCTTGATGGCTTGGTGCCTTCGGAACGAGAAATTTTGTCAATTACAAGATCAGTCAAGTTTACTAGTCCCTTAGATCTTTTGTGATCTTCTCTCCCCTTTTGTTCCTCTGACTGATCCTCTTTTTCGAGTGATATAGGTTCAAGTTAGAAAGAAACTTTAATAATCTGATTCAAATCTAAATATAGGGTAATTCTTTAATAATTTTTTGGAGTTTCGTTATCTGCCTTGATATCCTCTATAATAGTCACGTGTTCATGACCCAGCTAGCAACACTTATACAGATTAACTAGAAGGTAGTAGCAGTAATCTCATTAAGGTTACTCATACTAGTACCAACTTATACTATAGATAAGTCACTAATAATAGGTATAAACTATTCAGTAAGTCTATATTATGAAGCCTTGGCTACCTCACCAAGCTCCCTAGGCATTATTATTAAAACTTGCCGAAAATAATATAAAAGAAATCCTAGCGTAAACTCAATTTTTTAAGTCGAAGTCATATAGGACTGAAAATGAAATAGCTCTGCGAATAGTGCGCAAGGACTGCTGGCCGGTGACCTGGGCTCTTCTTTCAGGTGGCATGATACAATCTGTACTAATCAGGCAGCTAATAATGAAAAGGAAAGCAAGTTCAAATGATAAGAAGGATATACTAAACAGCAGACCATACTGTCATTTACCTATGGAATACGGCCTGGGGAGAGATTATTCCATAGAAGATCGATGCCGGTGAGAGACTTTTGGATTACGAAGTGGGGTTAATATCCTCGATGCCGTTTTGAGTAAAAATGGGTTTAGACATGTCTGGGTGCTCCAGGAATTGGTATTTTCCAAGGACTTTTGGGTGTAATTTGAGGGCATACCGTAAATGTTGGGACTCCATCAATTTTCCAGGTTTATTGTCCATGATTGGGTTTAAACAATCAGCCACCAAAGCGGGGAATAAAATATGCAGATGTGCAAGGTACAAGACCTTCCATACCGCTTGGATGGCCGGGTCAGATCCGAACCACTTCTTCGGGAACCTCAAAGTTGTCTGCAAGGATGCTGGTACGACTTCAACCCCAGATCCCCGCTTATCGTCAATGTGTGAGATGTTGAGCGATGTTCATGAAATTAACTTCATTTCGAATGTGAGAGTCCCTTAGCCAAGTTCTTCTAGGTCTAAAATGATAGCCAAAAAGCGGCAGGCGTCACTTGCCGCCGGCGATTTAGCCTCCTTTGTACTTAGTCTATTCAGAGCCGAACGCTAAGAAGGACGCCGGCTGGTTTTGATCTGCCACTACTGTCAACCCATCCCAGCCAACAACATTTCCCACTTCCATCTGAACCCCGCCTGTGATCTTCGTTTTTGGGTTGAAAGTTCGTTTACACAAAATAATCTTCATAATCTGCAAAATGCCTCGCTCAACTGTCCATGACAGTATTCCCCCTTCAATAGATGAAGTAGTACAGAGCGACCAACATAGCTCAGCAATGTCACCACCCGACATTAAGCAGAGACGCGCCCAGGAAAATGCACCCTCTACAAGCTTCAACAGATCACAACCGTTACCCCCGTCCTCTGTTATATCTCATGGACAGAAAGAGGAGTCTTACCCCGTCAAGCGAACCTCACATAACAAGCCGAGACAACTTTGTCAGGCGAGTCATGCAAGAGAAGAACGGAATTCGGGGCATGGCCGAGACCGCGAGGAAATACAACTACAATATACTAGCCGGTTCTCATCTCCAACAAATGAAGATGAGTTGAACGGCACCAATGGCTCCCGCCAGAGCACACAAAGCGACGGAGATAGCAGCAATAGTAGAAGTATGCAAACTACTATGGTGAATTCTGCTGTTGCTTCTGACAATGGTAATCTAAATGGCACGAGAATGCCCATTGGAAGCAGCATCACCGACTTTTTCAGTCCGGAGGTGTTCCGTATTGTTTTGAAGAACCCCACGACTGCTCATCGGTTAATGCGCTTTGCACAAAGCAGAGCATGTGGTGAGAACATGGAGTTTTTACAGATGGTATGTCACAGAGTTCAAATATTTATCAACATTCCTCGACGTACCTGAAAAACTAATGTGTTACTATGCAGGTTGATCGATACACTCGCCTACTTGATGATATATCGCAACTGTTGGGAACAGTACATCAGACGTATATCTCACCCGAAGCCACCCGCCAGATCAACCTCCCATATTCGGAGACGAAGCGAATTTCAACTGATATAAAGCGCATAACCAGACTCACGGTTCCCGCTTTAGAATCAGTGTTCGATGGTGCCCAAGCGCAAATCGAGAGTTTGATATCAAGCGACATATACCCCCGTTTTGTGAAACATCAGGTTACAGCTTCTGCAACAATGGCACTTGCAGACCACAGAGAGCGTTTCCAAGGCCTAGGTGATTGCTTTTGTATGACAGATCCGAGGTAAGCTCACAGCTCTGAGACCTAATCTTTGAGTCTAATTGAGACCTACAGAATTGCCGACAACCCAATTCTCTACGCTTCAGATGGTTTCGTCGCAGTTACAGGGTATTCGCGAAAAGATATCATACCGCGCAACTGTCGCTTTCTCCAAGGCGAGATGACCGATCCAGGTGCTCCAAAGCGATTAAAGATCAACATTGAAAACTGCGAGGAGAGTGTTGAGCTTCTTCTAAATTATCGCAAAAATGGGGACCCATTTTGGAATTTGCTCTACGTCTCGCCCTTGTTCAATCAGGAAGGAGATGTCACGTTCTTCCTCGGTGGTCAGATTAATTGCAGCACTACTATCCATTCGTACACCGATATACTCAAGATTCTGAGTGCCAATGACGATGAGCTCGATAATATCGACCAGAACAACTTGAAGCTTGCTCGAGCTGCAAGTTTGCGGAGTCAAGGACAGAGCGCGAAGGTGAAGAGCTCCTTCTTCAAAAGCTGGAAGAAGTACAGCTCTACACAAACAAACAGCCAGCGCCCTCATGTCGTACGAGATGAGGCTGGAATGGAGGCAGAACTTGTTAATCGACTTGGAAAACTTAATCTGACAACACAGATTGAGGCTTTTTATACGGCCTACTCGAAGGTAGGTCCATTGCCCAAATCTCACAGTCTCCAAACTAGTATACTAATATGACTTGGCAGTACATCGTGATGGATTACAACTCCCTGATGCAAACCCTCCTCATCTCCCACTACTCACCTGGCGTAATCGATATGTTATGCCTTCACCTCCCGAATGGCACGGTTGTCCCAATATACAACAAGGATATTTTCAAAGTCCTCTCAGAATTCTCGTCGTCGTCGGCCTCTCGTGCAAAGGATTTCCGTAACACAGTGAGAGACGCTCTACGCGAGGGTCGCGCCATCAGCGTGGAGATCAGTCTGTCCACTGGCTTCGTGGAGAAAAAAGGCGGTGGTAGCTGGTTTGGTGGCGGCGATAAGGACCGTGTGGTCAGAATTGACGAGAAATATGTAACCCACTGGACACCGTTGAAAGACAAGGAGGGGCGTGTCCGACACGCTGTTTTGACTATCGCGCCCAAGGACTAGAAGGGTCTCATAGTCGGGACGAAAAGACTTTGATGGGATGTGGAACATGTTGTTCTGGGATTCGAGCTTGATCCCCTGAAATCTTCGCCATCATTTGACTTGGGAGTATTTGTTGGAATACGCACTACTCATTGAAGATATTATGAGCATGTTATGTACATCGAAACGGTGGAGCAGATAGGATATTGTGCCACCGGGCTTTCTGGATCTTCTTTCGAAATATTTTAATGATGGATGGGGTATGAATGATGACCTTAATGAATAAAGGCTGAGCAGGAAATGGAATGATACCCTATGGTTTGGTGGCGGTGTACTCTTTAATGGAGGAATTTTGCTTTCGTCTTTGCTTTTGACAGTAGTATGTAATTAAGACAACGCTGATGGTTACTTCTAAGTGAGATAGTATTATTTTTCACACGACATGGTTAGTTGACTTTCAGTTCTACGATAAGTCGCTGGGTGTACTGATGCCAAGCAGATGTTGTAGGTACTTATTAGGACCATGGTTGCGCATCAAGAGAATTTCATCAAAGGTTGTGCGAGTTTCCAAGCTGATTGGTATCTACAGCTCAGAGACTAACACTTCCGAGCTAAGATTTGTTTCCACTATGCTTGAGTTAAGGTTCAAGGAAATGCTAAATCCTATTGGTGGCGCATGGCATTAGCGAGCTCGCCCCTGACAAGGTTGACGATCCATCTATAAGACCAGCCGCCCCGAGTAGCCCAATCCTTTTTCTTTTCGGAATTTCCTTCTGCTGAATTACGTAAATGGAATGCACAGCCTTTCAATCACCTCGTTTGCGAACCTCTTTTCGAAATTGTTCGCTCTGTCTTGGTCTGTCGATGTATCGCTCAAGCACTACAATTGTTTCGATGAGCATGAAAGCTTTTCAAAATCAACGATGTCGATTCTCATGTTTTGGAAATAGAATGTCCAATGAGTAAGTTGAACAAGACAGACCAGATGGGCGAGGCCTATTTAGCCCCAGTCATCAATGTTTCAAATGAGCATACGCTTAATATCCCTAAAGAAAGGGACAATTAATTCAACCTTGCAACCAGGTTGTTTTTCGCCAAATTTCATGACTGGTTAATGCAATTATCGAGCTTTCTACAATTCGCGTGCTGTATTCCATTGAATCCTTGACCTCGGCCAAGCAAAGTATCCTTACGTCGATCCTCCCAAAGGGTTACTAGTGATGTTGGGGCTCCTTCTACCCAACATATTTGAGTAAATGAGAGATTTTACGTGCGGCAAGGCCGAGAAAGCACGCGTCATATCTGCCTCTATCATGAGACCGTTTTCCTAAATGGTATGAGGGAGGATCTGCGTCGCAAGGAGTAGATGGTGCGGAGCTGGTAGACGTCAATCCTGGAGATCCTGCGAATATTCCTCTAGGAATTTCCGTTTTCCCCACAGAGTTATCCTGGGGAGAGTGGGTAAGGGGTGGAGATAAAGCAGTGATGTTCCTTTGGTTGGTAAAGTATATGTTCTTTCATCATCGCCCGCCCTTCCGAGGGACTTGCAATACACCACTGAGCATTTTCCTTTCCTTTTAATCTCGAAGAAAATTGGCTGTGTAAATTTATATCTACCTTCCCTTTACTCTCGGTCACTACTTTCATATCTGAAAATTGAACATTCCTTCTAAACCTCTGAAACTAAGAAAGCCCCCAGCAATGGCACACTCACTACGCAAAGCCCTGTTCCTCGCCAGTATCCTAGCAACCTTTGCAAACGCGAAATTCCCAACTTTCACTCAAATAAAACCCTACACAGATGCCCAATGCACCGACCCGGCAGACTACGAATTCGAAAATGACGTCTTCAACGAGGGCACGCCCAACGAGAATAAATTCACCCTCGGATATGGCGTAAATGCGCCAGATAGAGGTAACAAGTGGCAGAGATATAAAAACGTTAACTTCAAGAATACTTCCGCGCCGAATAATGGCATTGGCGATTGGGTTTATTGGGATCTTGGAGAGGTTGGACATGATTGTAATCATGTTATTATGTTGCCTTATGCGGGGGATGTTGGACATGGTGCTATGGCCTCTGATCAACCGCCGGGAAATGTTATTGTCGCTGCGAATAAGAAGGGATGTTACTTTACCCAGATTCCGGTTCGTGAAAGGCCTTCTATTTTATAAGATTAAGCTGATAACATGTCATCTAGGCCAGTACTACACTTTATACCACATTTTGCTGTGGTACGCAATGCGGGCACTTCGTTGGAGATTCTCCAGATGGGAGAAAGATCGGCAAGCGTTCTGGAGAGGCTGCCGTTGACCCCGTTGTTAAACCGCGAGTTGTCGAAATACCTACTAAGGTCAGCAATCTAGCTCCAAAAACCACAGCTAGAAATATATACTAACGTACCCATAGAAGGACGCAATCGTGCCACTTAAGCTGCCAGCTCACAATACTGGGTCCTTCGCAGCACGAGCTGCGGCTCTAACAACCCCAAACCCGGCATCTCTTCAGCGCCGCGAACAATGCGCATCGGACGATGAAGCGTGCATGGAAAAAGTATGGGCATCCTGCATTATCGACAAAAGAGAGCCAAGACTCACAGCAGGTCTTCAAGTTGCAGTCAGCAACATCCAGAAAGCGACCGCGGGACCTGGAGTCGGAGCGAGCAGTATCGCTGCCTCTCGCTCTTTCACCATAGGCACATCATTCTCCAGTTCTGTCGGCGAGTCTACCTCCATAGGCGTTGGCCTCTCGGTTGGAATCACGGCTGGTGTTATGTTCCCCGTGGAAGCAACTTCTACAGTCACGCTGTCGAGTTCATTCACAAAGGAGTTCAATAAGCAGACGACGAATGAGAGTAATGAAAGTAAACAGACTAGTGTTACTTACACTTCATCAATGGTTCCTGGGACACAGGGATTCTTGAGCTTTACACCTTATTATAATTGTTATTCGCCGACGATTCAGTGTGGGAAAATGAAGGCGTGGGGCTATTTCGATATTTGCTATCCAAGTCTTGGGAATGACGGGACTGTTAAGGGAGAGTACTCTATTGTTATCGTTTAATCTGACTGAAAACAAAAGAACTTTGGGACATATTGTAAAAAAATTTGAGACGCGTATAGACATTAGACTTTGTATATTGGCAGTAAATGGTTGTATTAACTTGGGAGTTTTTTACAATGTATATGGCATTCCCGCAAGCATTATAATATTTCGTAAATCATTATCATCCTGGACTTGAAAGGCTCCTCAAATAACGAATAATCACCAAAGTATCAGCCTTTTTCAATGTGTATGACTCTATGTCCTGCTAGAAAATCTTTATAGAAAGTGAGGAATCATTGGCTCTTTGTGTTGCGACTATTTCAAGCAAGAAGGAAGAAGGCATTGTCAAATATTTGAGGCCTGGAGGTACCACGAACTCATAATTAGTTCACGAAAAAAGATTAAGAAACTGGAGATACTTAACATCAGGAAGTATGTCTTCGCCGTAATGCAAAGTACTTCCAGGTTTGGACTTTGATTGAGAAAGACGGAATGTGGCACGTGACCATACTGCTTTCATTCTCATAGTGATACTTTCGAAATAAGTATCTGCAGATTCTCACTATGGCGAGGATATGTGACCTAATGATATCTGAGTCAATGTGGTTTCGTGGTCTTGCCTCGTCACCAGATGTAGGACTCACGGGATTCACTTCCTGCCTGATACTATCACATGCCAAAATAGTGGAATGACGAAAAGGTGGAAAGCGATGAGTTGATATGTATAGATTAGAGACAAAAGATTGTATTATATGAGGGCATAGTCAGTATCAATCTTCAAGCTGTCTTAGTTCTGATGATTTATTTAATAAAAGACAATAGACTGAGTGTGAGAAAGGGGAGTGGTTTACAAACAAGGTCTGCAAGTTCGATTTTCTCACAAGCGGCCTAAGCCACACGTCATTGCATCAAGCCACAAATGACATTCGGTGCATTGCAACCTGGAAAAGCAGGAAAAAATGTTGTCGTGTGTCCGGACCCACTGATTCGTTCGCTCCTGCCGACCTGCCTACCTAGCTCCTCTCTAATAAATTCATGTGCTAGAGAACACCAGTGCACTCTCTTGTTTCTGCCCTCTTCCCACAACAAAAGCAACACAATCAACCACCCACCTGATTCTGCCTTGCACCATCCAGACAAAGAGTTACATCATCACGAAGCTTCATTCACGTCTGAATTCTTTTTGTTCCTTGAGCACACCACAATCAACACTTCACAACCTCCAATACCGAATATCGAGAGCTCCTGAACATGTCCAATCTCAGCAGCGACAACGTCATGCCTTCCATCGAGAACAAATCCAGCAATGGGTCTACGAGCCTTGAGAACGCAAAGAATGCCGTTGTCAACAGTATGGTATGTAACAGCTTCATTCGCAGCTTCATTGATCTTCGACTGCTAACACTTGAAACAGTCCATCCAAGCTCCGGAGCTCCCCTTCGCACAAACTGACGAATCTTCTAGATGCCTCCGCAGCCGCCAACGCAGTTGCAAACCACCCAGTCACCCAGAGTGTCACTAATGGTATGTCAAGCTTTACAAGCAAGAAGATATCTTGCTAATCATATAATTTGCAGGCCCAGTTGCAGAGAACGTCAAGGACCAACACGCAAAGACACAAGCCGAATTTTCGAACTTAGCTGCATCTCGAACCACACCAGCAACACCAGCTGCCACCGGTCAACAACTAACCCACTACCACTCCTTCTTCGCGAGCCTGTTGTCATGGAATAATCCTCGTGCCTCGGGAATCGCATATGCCTCAATTGTCGCCTTTATCTTTGCCGCTCGGTATTTAGATATTCTCCGATATGCCTTCAAGGTTACATATTTGACACTGAGTGTCACCGTTTTGGCAGAGGTGATTGGAAAGCTTGTCATTTCACAAGGCCTCACATCTCAATTCCGTCCCAGAAAATACTACACTGTGTCGAAATCGACTCTTGATTCTCTTATCGGGGATGTGCACGAGCTCATCAACTTCTTCGTCATTGAGTCTCAACGTATTGTCTTTGCTGAGAATGTCTTCTTCTCTGCTGCCGTATGTGACCACTCATTCATCCTGGAAGCTCTGCTAATTGCTTCAGGCTCTCATCGGATCCTTCATCTCTTATTACCTTATCAAGGTCGTCCCATTTTGGGGCCTTTCCTTGATCGCCAGCACAGTCCTCTTCATCGCCCCTCTCATCTACAAGACCAACAAGGAGCTCATCGACCACTATCTTGCTCAAGCTGCTGAGATTGCTAACCAACAGACCAAGCAAGTGCGTGAGATTGCCAGCCACCACGCTGCTAAAGCTACCGAGACTACCAAGCAATACGTTGGAGATTATTCGCATAAGGCGCAAGAGATGATCGGTAGCGCTCGTGGTCGATCAAGTTCACCAACCGCAGTAAAGGCAGAGCCTGCCATCAAGAAGGAGAATGTCACGTCTGCATACAAGACCGAAGACTTCCCCGCCGCACCGAAGGACGAGTTTAAGGCCCCACCTTCTGTGGAAGATTCTATCAACTCCCTAAAGTCAGAAGAGCCTCTGATCTCTGCCTAAACGAGCCAGCAAACACGACATACTTTGGCATATCTCTCTCCACAAAAGCAAAATAATATGACGAGTGGTGGACCTGGGATCACGATCAGGTGGCAGAATATTACGGATGTTGATACGACCGACGACTTTGGTACGAGGGTATGACTCGATGCAGCAATGGGACGAAATATGGATTTAGCAGGCCTTTATGACATTCATGAGGGGCTGTTGTATTATGATGTATGGTGACAGCAGATTTTCCTCTTTTGCGTTTTCCCAGTTTCTTAGTTTGGCCTGACTTTAACAATACCTGGATTATGGGGGTTCCTTGATTGGGCTTTTGACATCTGGGTCATGCGGCTTGACTTTAATTGCATGGTTTGCGTTGTGTTTTTACTTGCTTCATCGATGATGGATGGGGAGGCATGGGGTAGTTAGATTGGTTCTCGATGGATATGAAATACAGATGTGAACGTTTTTGGTCTTTGACTTTTGTCGCAATTAATATCTTGGTAACTATTTTTGTCACTGTCGGATACTGCAGAGTTACCTTTCTGCCAACGCAAGTCCATGCCGCGGAACGAGTTCCAGGACATAATCCAATTCTTCTGGGGATATTATTGACAGCTTCTTATATCTTGATTAGTTGTCACGGAAACGCCACCTGCAGTCGAATTTGAGGAGGCCACAGTAACATCTATTGGCTCTAATGTCGAATAGTAAGGTAAGGCTGTGTTGATGAAAGCGAGCACACAGTGTGCACGGTTCGTGCTGAAGCGCGGCAGACTTCGGAAAAGCAAATATGAGGCTGTGGCTTCGTAGCCCACCATCACTAACTTCACCTATCAAACAGTCTCACTAAATTGTGCTCCCAAGACTTTACAACAATATAGACTATATTTAGATGGTCTTTCATCACGAGCTACGAGGTATCCAAACCTTTGGCCGAGCTTGGAACCGCCGCCTCATAGCTGTGACCTCGATAGCGATTCAAATTGGCGACAGCGCTATCAAACTAAAGAAGTTATGGGACGACGTTAGAGATACCCCCGAGGATATCCGTTTTTCTTATCGAGCAGACTAGAGTGCTGAGCCTCGTGTTGTCTGAAGTTAGATCATGTAACGTGGTAGTTGACTTACCAGAGACGAAAAGCACAGCAGCAACAAGATATCTCGAATTCTGCTGTCAGGCTGCGAATACTCTCCATCGGGCTGTCACCGAGTTACACACAGAGATGAGTAGAAGAACACGTATTATGGGCTTAAAAGCTATATTCAGGGAGAATACTATTAATAAGTTGAAGGAGCGCTTGATGAGCGCCCAGATGATGCTTTCCATTTCTGAACAATCGTACTCTATGTAAGTCTCTTGTAGTTATTTTTGTCTAAATGTTCGGGTTATGCTAACCAATCTCTTATCGCAGGGTGATGCAGGAGTATCAACATAAAGTTCTTCTAGAGTAGCATGAAATTGGACAAAGCAACTATAAAACCTTACGATCTGAGCTATCCCGCAATAACGACTTGATGTTGTCGATCAGCGCATTACCTACCAATTCTTCTTCGTCTTCTTCTGCTGGAAATATTTTGAGAAACGAAGCTCCTGGTCCCTTGAACATTCGTGATGAACCTCATAAGCTGCGTTCAACGGTCAATCGCCAGAGGAAAACTCATACTCAGCGAACCAGACTTATTGCAAGGATTTGTGGACCTCAATGGTTTGCGTTGACGCGCAGAATGGTTGAGATTTCAGCTAAGTCTCCAGCTGGATGGAACTTTTCTATTAGAATGTACAATGTCGTCCCATGGAGCTTATTAGCCTTGAAATGTGCGAGGGATGGTGATCTTGCCGGGATGCAAAGAATATTTGACGAGAGGAAAGCGACTCCTCATGATGTCAACCAGTATGGGGCTACCCTTTTATATGTAAGCGCTGAATTCTTTCTGCAAGTAGCGTCAATTCCTAGCCTTTTCTTTGTGCCTAGAGCGACTGGAAACTTACTCGACCTCGGCGCAATTCGGCGAATTATGCTGAGTTCGTACTCACCTTTCCTCATTGTAGATATTTTCGAATAGTATTCTGACTTGGAATAGCAAGCTGCATACAATGGTAGAACAGTGACCTGTAAGTTCTTAATTGAACAAGGGGCTGAAGATCACAACACCACTTACCTCAGGTAAATTCAAACAAATTAAACCATCCAGCAAATTTAGAGCTTGCGTTGACTCACCGCAGTTATGCTTTCTTATGGTCCTTTCGACAACAGAATAGAGAAGTAACACGCCTTTTGGCCACCGCATCAGATTTCGATAAATATGAGACATCTGAAAAGCTCAGGGCTTTATTGAACTTTTGCTTCCGAGAGGATGATTGGGCCTTTATAGTGAATTAATTCAACATATCGCTAAACGATCTAACATCGTCGGAACTATCAGAGTATTTACAGATAAATACTGGAGATCCATTCATCTGGCCTTATTTTGTCCCTCAAGTAAGACGCCTTCTTGGGAGCAAGCCGATAGACTCGCTGCTCTGTTCAGCCACAGCATCTGGAAACCAACCTTTGATCTACACCGTCGCCCGAACTATGTCTTGTATCAACGACTTTGAGTCCACAACCTTAGAGATCAATTCGCAGGGAAGTGATTACTCTAGAGCAGCAGCGCAATACGTAGTGAAATACTCACACGAGTTCCTGGAGCTCGTGCAACTTGTAAAAGAGCTGTTGCGGGGAGGATCGGACTTGCATAGTTTGGCTTGCGATTGTTACGTAGGATGTTATGACTGCAAATACCTTCATGCCGCAAAGAAGACACCATTCCTAGAAGTTCTCACTCACTTTAGAACGATGGCTAAGATCACCAAAGATGTGCATGCTTGGCTATACGCACTTCACGAAGCTGATGTCGACCTCTACGCGTATGGACGCCAAGAACAAGACATCCTTTCCAACCAGCGCGTCAGAAGGACTTTAATTATAGATGGCAAAATACAACGTCTCGTTAGCCTCAGTATTGGAAAAGAGCCTGTTGACTGGAAGCTCCATTTCTCGGATGCAGATTTTGGAACAAGGTTTTTGGACTTTTGGGATATGGTCGATCATCCTGAGCGAAGCCTTCCAGGAGCTTGGATCGAAGAGCGATATGAGAGCTTCTTTCAATGGGGGGATGCAGATGAGCGGGAATGTGAGGCTGTTTTTTGGTGATTTCTGGTGGCCTTAATACGCCACCTTGTAATGTTTTACTCCTTAGATATGCAGGTACTTCATTGGTCGATCTGGGTCGGATTCGATATTTCCCTTGATCTTATTAATTCCATGGCAGATTGGGTCCCAACGATCTTGATTAAGTTATACTTTGGAACAGTCTTACATCACAGGAGAAGCTTCACATGGACTGACTACACGGAGGACAACCTTCCCAGCTTTATGTGAGTGTCAGCACCTGACCTGCAATTAACCTATCCCTTCCTAAATGGGTTAGAAATATCTACCTCATCGAATAAACGGCAATATTCACACGAAGGTCTGGCAGCGCAGAACAGGAGCTGTTTGAAATTTGCTTCTGTTATATACCCGCTACAGCATTTCAAATCTGCTTAGTAAGCATGGTGAGTCGTCTAGACGAGACTGAATCGATATTGGCGTAATAGTTGTCATTCAAAGTTGGTGTATAAAAGACCGCAAGGGAGCCAACAACGAAAGTAACTTGTTATCGAAGAGTTCTACGGGTCGTAATACTTTGGTGCTTACCACATCTTGTTTTAGGTTGGCTCTTCAGAGACTTGAAGATTTTCTTCGATAATTTGGAGGGTTTTGTCTGAGCAGCGAAGAATATTGAGGCATATTTTAGCAGAACTCGGTCCATCAATATAGGATATTTGGCTGGAATATATATGTCAAGTGGACCCGAGGCGCTATAAGTTGTTAGCATAGTATACTTGGTGTTTTAGCTAGGTGTATAATATCGTTCCTCTACCAACAGAATGGTTTTGGTCTCGACTCAGACAGTATAAAAAACTATATCCACTTTTATGTGTTCTGTGAAGTTCTGGTAGGTGTAATAAGTAAAGTATATCATGAAAGCCAGAGAGCAGTGAACGAAGATTATAATACCGCTAAGCAGGAGCAATGTAAATTTAAACGATTAGATATGGCTAAGAGGTGTATTATTGAGAAGTATTACACTATCTTGAAGTCAGACCAAGAGCCTTAAACAGGAGTCGGAATTAGTTTCTGAGGTATAGTAAAGAGTGTATTTTTCAACCACCATTTAAAAAGAACTGCCCTTTCTAATAAGGAACGAACGAGCCTTTGTATAGAGAGTTACGGCTTGACTATTCAGGTTAAACATTGTCCAGCATCTTCTTTGCCACTTTTCCGATATTTACAATAATTATTAAGTAAATAAGTAACATATATAACCACTATTACGTTATAGTGGCTAGCACATACTACTAAAGCTTGTTAACTTACTGTATTTTTAGTTATGCAAACTCACTGTAGCCAACTTCTAGCACCATGACGTTGAGATTCCAAGTATAAATCATTTAATTTAAGGTGAGAAAACCTATTAATTTCAATAAATTTACTTCCTTTTTGCTCGCGAGATAGGATATACCTGGTAAGTGTGCTAAAGCGTCTAGTAACCGTAAGTACTCTACCTTCATAACAGGATCCAAGAGTAAAGATCCAAGAGTAAAGAGATAATAAACAAATGATATTCAACAGGTCAAGGGGCTGGTGAGGTTCGGTGTAGTTTGTTTGTAAGAGGTGCTCTAGTGGTTTTGAAATAGGCGAAATAAAATAAGATTGACGTAAATAAAATTAAAAAGGTGATTAAAGTTGTCAAGTGGCATTGACTAGGTTTGTATATATACTAATGCAGATAATTATAAACATGTAATAATCCGTAAGCCTTCACGGTGATTGGAATCGTGCAGGATCAAAAGATTCATTACCGATAGTTTCACACAAAGATAGAAGCTTATCTACTGGCGATCATATCATATAAGGGTTTCAAGTCAAAATATCCGAGAATGAATTATCAAAGCACGGTTTGCGGCAGTAAATGAGCTCTAGCATTCCACCTTCTCAGTGTCTAAGCACTTTGCTCTGAATCGAAACTCTCTAAAAGATGTACAGATGTACAAGAAATTGTATATACACAAGAATCAAACTTTCCCTCCTTTTATGTACCGCACCATCATAAGCCACATGGCTTCATATATTTACAAGAAAAAATTTGTACTCCTTTTCAGCATGATATCATGTTTGCATCTAGCAAGTATCGTCTTCCTCCTCAGCAACAGCTGTTGGAGCGGCAGCAGCAGTAGAAGTACGGACCAAAGTGGCGAATGTTGTTGGGGTGGCCGAAGTGGCAGCTGGAGCTTCGGAAACGGCAGCGCTGGTCGCAGCTGGGGCGGAAGCAGAAGATGCGTTGGAAGTAGCAATTGGTGCAGCGGCAGAGGAGGCAGATCCAGATGAGCCAGAGCTAGCACCGAAGGCGAGCGCTGGACCTGGGATCACGTAGTCTAGACCGGCAGTGTAGATGCTGACGAGGATACCTGGGTCAGTCTCGGTGTAGAGAGCTGTTCCGAGGGTTCCTGCAGGTGCCTCGGTTCCAGAGCCGGTGACTTCGAGGTTGATGCATTGTGGGTAGGCTTGTGCTCCATCGGCGGAGCCAGCGCTGTGGAGAGCAATGATCTCGTGACGGAGGACGTAGTTGCCAGGGGCGAGGGTGGTTGGGATAGTGATAGCCCAAGAGTTGTTGTTAGCGATCAGCTCATCTGACGCCCAGGTACCTGGAGCGGCGCTGTTATCAACAAGGCCCTTCTCAGCGATCTTGAAGAATTTAAGGGTGGTCTTGTCGACGGTGGTGCAGTCACCGTTACAGTTGGCCATGTAGTCGATGACTGGGCCGTGGTGAGACTCTGGCCATGTGTTCCAGTCCATTCGAACGGTTCCTCCAGCAGCGACTGTAGCGGTCTTCTTTGCATTGGCTCCATCCTTATGGCAGATGATATCACCAGTTGCGAAGGCCGATGGAGCAACGAATCCGAGGTCTGTTGCTGTCTCAGCCCATCCGATGACAGCTGGTGGGCTTGCGGCGTATGGGAAGTTGTTGACGAGGTAGCCAGTTTCGCTACGAAGTGTTAGAGTGACAATAAATGTAGATTGGACTGAGAAAACTCACTAAGTACCGGCAACATCAATACCCTGGACGAATCCGTGGGCAGTAACTTGGGCAACAGAGGCCGCAAGAGCGATAATAGCGCTAGATTTCATGGCGGAGAAAGAGGACATCTTGAAATGACTGTGGTTGTGTCTTGAGGGTTTGAAAAGACTTGTGTATGTGCAAAGAACGTAAAGTTGTAGCGTGAGTATAGACCAGCTGAAGCACAGGGAATTGGAACAGTCACTAGGACGTGTTGAAAAAGGAATGAATTGGAAGAGAGCGAAAAGAGTGAATGTTACAGTTCAAAATCTGCGATGGCTTCCAACAAACCAGATTCCTTTACCCATATATATACAAGAGCCAAAATGACCCATGGTCAGAGCCTACGGAGACCAACAGAATAAGGACGAAAATGTTTAATTTGCAGCCACCTGTTCCCGTTTCAATATCCCATCTGGGCGTCTGCAAGTGATGAAAGTCATCCATTTCATCTGGTGGCAATTGCTTGGCCATGAAGCATCTAAAGTGAAGTCACAGCGCTTGTTGCGAGTGGATCTGAACAATGGACGACGTTTGGTGGAAATGTTTCGAAACAGCTACCAAGAAGTGAGGAACCTTGTCGCGAACCCCCTTTTGGGGCGTTTAATTGAAACTGCCGACCCGCTCGACGACGTGTGCAGAGTGATCTCCACTCATCGACTTCAAGGAAGTGGTAATCTGGAAGGTTCGCCCACAATTGCGGCTCAAATGCGCGCAAAGCTTGAAGCCAATATAGATCAACATCATGCTTTCTCACCCAAGTATCATTGCTCTTTCTCTGATAGCCATTATTATTGTTTTGCATCCTCGAGATAATAGTCTGCAGCTTGACCCGTCGCAATTTCGGTGGTCTACGCAGGTAACTCCATCTTGTTCCAACACCAAGGCTGCCAACGTTCCTGTGCCTTTTGGCGGAGAAAAGTAAAATTTGTTCCGTTTCAGAGATATCATTCGATCACGTGATGACACCCTCCTTCAACGTGATGAACTGAAAGTTTCTTGAAGTTATAAGGACCCCATTATGCTCATGACGTCTTTCTTTTATGCTATGATTCGTGCCTCATGCGTTGAGCTTACACAGAGGGTAATTTAGCGGCGGGGTACTTTTCATCCGTGAGCAAGCTTCAGACGAGACGGGAAGGGGAACTCTGTTTCCGTCTTCAAGTTGCATGAAGCTTTTGATCCTTCCGAGCGCCCAGTTACTACTGGTATATGAACTCAGCTATTTCAAGCAAAATTCGCCTGATAGCTCCATGCATCTCACGGATATTCATGAAGACCTTTGCCGATGTTTTTGATGCTCTGTGCAGATGGATTGTCTTCTTGCCGTCTTTCCTGATCTATCAATTGTGCTGCATACATGGCTTCGATCGCCATCAGATGACCTATAGTCACCTGACCAGAGTTGTAGTCATGCAGTCGTATGCAGGATGTGACTTTGATAAGAGTTGTTGAACAAAAGCCGACTTCTCAAAGAACAGAAGCTTCTGATTGGCTGTGGCATGAAGGAGTAAAGTCATACGAGATACAGTAGCTCATGAACCAATTGATGTTGAAATATACTATAATATTTATATTTACTACACTAACTGAGGAGTGATACTTTTACCAAAGTCCTGTAAGTCGCATTCATAACAAAGATCATGCGCAGCTCTACTCAAAAGAGAACCAAAATATACAATCGTTGCACAATATCAACCGCTAAGACATCGTGAGAAGGTTACAAGCTTGTCTATGGAAAAAAAAAGAACAGAACAAAGAAACTACTTAAACATCCCCAATAATTTTTCAGCCTGCGTGGAAAGCAAATCAATCTGTCCTTCGATGGTTGGGTATTGAACAAGGTCTTCCACACTCACGCTCAGACCTCTAGCCCTCAGCAGGACTGCAATCTGAGCCACGTTGACAACATCACCGCCCACATCGAAGATTGAGGTCTCGGGTTTGATATCTATCTCATCCTGTAACACTTCGCTCCAAGTGCTCTTTAGGACCTTTTCAAGAGCCGTTGTTTCTTTAATTCCAAGTAGTTCAATGGTACGTGAACTGGCGACAGATCCAGGGGACCTCGGTGGCAAGGGGATCTTATGCTTGTGTGAAGCTTGACTGGATTGTTCGGGGAGAGATGCATGCGGGTTGGAGGTAAACATCATTGTGTACTCGCATAATGTATCGAGGAGCTCCTCAGCAATTTCTATCGGGATACTAGGCGAAGCAAGGAGGCTAATCTCCACAGAACCACCTTCAAGGGGCGTAGATAGCACGGAGAGATCGACGAGGTCAACATCGGCTCCTAATGATCCTACCTCGTAGGTCGTGCTGCCAAGATTGATTGATTTATCAAGAGAAATGTTTTGATGCTGCACAACGCTTCCGAAGTTCGTCCATTTCGGCCAGTTTGTGCATCTTTTGACGATATCCCGGAAGCCCATCGATTCGGCGGCCATATTATGAAGTTGCTGGCTCTGCACATACTTCAGGAGGTCAAGGATCTTCCAGTCTGGTCTGAGTGTGACTCGTACAGGGACGATATTAAGGCAAGGACCGACAATATCCTCTACTCCATCAATTGGTAAGCCTCTGCCATTGACGGTATTTCCAAACACCACGTCCGATGTAGATGCTGAATGTGCAAGTGTAAGAGCCCAGGCAGCTGTGATTAAATTTGCAAAGGTTGGCCCTAGACTGTTGAGTGATGCGGGCTGAATGACCTTCGCTAACGTTATGACTTTATTCGACGGATTGCGCAACTCTGGCGCTCGCCGCGATACGACATTTGTCATGTTGGAGTTAGCAAGAAGCTGCCTCCAGTGAGTTTCTAGGACTGTGCTAGCGCTTTGTACTTTCGAGAGGAAGGCGAAGCGAGAGAAGCCAGGAGTCTCTTTGATAGTGTGCCCTTCAAACGCGGCTTTTAGTACCTCCCAGATGCCGGGGAGTGATACACCATCATATTGCGCGTGGGACAAACGCATGGTGATACGGTGCTTTGAAGTAGAAAGCTGCTTGATGATGGTGAATTGCACAAACGGACGCTCGAGGGGCACATCGTCATTGAAACTGCGCTCATAGAGGCGCTGTGCAAAGGCATCAATATCTCCTGATGTTTCATAGACTGAAAATTCAGGGGTGAGTGAATCAAGCACGACTTGTAAGAATCTGCCTTCGTGAAGAGTGAAGACCGTGCGAAGGATTTCGAGGCTTTGCACCAGCTTGCAGCAGCTTTGACGAACATGCTCGTCATCAATACTACCCTCCCCTTCTAAGTAGAAATAGTTCAGCATCCAGCGAGAATCGGTGAGGCCTCCGACGAGTGCAATGTCTTGGGAGGTAGTCGTCGGTAAAATTTCCACTATGTCATCCTTTTGAACACCAACTTTCTTGGCAACTGTTTGGAGCCAGGTATCTAACTTGCCATTCTCCACAATGGAAAATGGTTTGTAGGGCGGTGGAGAATTTACTGAAGATCCACTGGTAAGAGACCGGCTACTAGTGAGAAAGCTAGCTGCGTCAACAATCCTGGGGTGTTCGAAGATATTGGCGATGGTCATCGAAACTCCAGACGCTCTTAGGCGGCCGACAAGTTTCATCGCGGAGATGGAGTCACCTCCAAGTTGGAAGAAATTGTCAGCTGCGCCAATTGTATTCTCTGGGATGCTCAGGACCTCAGCCCAAAGACTGGCGAGTTTCTGCTCCAATGCTGTTGAAGGCGCCTTCTTTTCAACATCCACGAGCGCGTAGCTTCGAAAAGTTGCGTTGGTCAAGCCATTGACCAATTGTCGGAGGAACAGGCGATTCAACTTGAAAGAGCTATTGATTGGCATCGCCCTTAATGGGATGAATAGAGACGGAATCATGAATGAAGGGATTGAACGAAGTAAGTTGGATCTCAAATCCATAAACATGTTCTGCTTAGTTTTGCTCAGGCTTAGAGCAAGCTCGTCCACTGTCAAGTCCATGGTCACGTTATCCGGATGATAAAAGAAGGCAACCAGGATTTTCTTGTCGTTTTGTGATGCTAAAGTGACAGCATCGACAGTGACATCGGAACCCACCAGTTGAGATCGGATATGATGCTCAATTTCTTGGGGTTCTAATCTCTGCCCATTGAATTTCACCTGGTTATCTCTGCGTCCACAGAACTCGACGGTGCCATCGAAATTGTATTTGGCAACATCACCGGTTCGATATAGGCGGCGATTGCCTCCAATCCCGGGGTAATTTTGCATCCAAGAAGGGTTTTGGATGAAAGATGCCTCGGTTTTTGTAGTATCATTGAGGTAGCCTCTTGCCAGGGTAGGCCCTTCAATCAACATCTCGCCCACACCTCCGATTGGAACTAACCTATCAGGGTCTTCTTTATTCGTGATCCACACTCTTAATCCACTTCCAGTTCCGATGTTGGTTGGACTTGTGACTACCGTGACCTTTGGCTGAATGCAGCAGTAGACTGACGCTTCTGCGGGGCCGTATGCATTCACAAACTCAACGTTCCCTCCCCAGGTGAGTACATTGCTTTCTGTAGGGCTTTCTCCACAGAGTGTAAGGGTCTTCAGGCACGGAACTACTGATGGTTGAAGTAGACTAGCTACTGTGGAAGTCAGACAGGCCCAATTCACGTCTAGCTTATTGATAGCTTGGGAAAGGTTGTTCGTCCTGTCGGTTTCTGAGATAACGCAGACCGTTCCGCCAATGATGAGAGTTGAAAAGATGTCGGCCATACTGATGTCGAAGGTGTAAGCTGCGAATTGCAATACTCGGGAGCTAGAATTCAAATTGATCATTTTAGAATGATGGTATGCACTTGTAACAAAGGCCTGGTGTTCGATGACAACTCCTTTAGGTTTCCCCGTACTGCCTGAGGTGAACACGACATATACCGGAGACTTAGGACTAACAGCCAGCTTAGTTCCCACAGGAACATGGGCCAATTGGGCTACAAGGCTAGAATCCACTGAAATTACTTTATCGACAAGACCTTGGACCACGTGCTTCTCTTGTGGTCCAGCCAGGATGAAGTTGGCGCCTGTTTCCATAACGATTTCTTTGAGTCGTGGAACAGGATTTTCTGGATTGAGCATGACAATTGCTGCCCCTGCTTTCAAGACAGCCAGCATAGAAACGATAGCCCATGGAGATTTGTTGAAGCACAGGGGTACCAAAGAATTCTGCTCTACCCCTAGGCTCTGGAGATGATTGCTAACGATTGTAGAAAGGGAGTCCAGTCTTCCATAAGTGAAGTTTTCGTCCAATGAATGTATTGCGAGGTTAGATGGATTGAGATCAGCCTGAGTCTTGAATAAATCGTGTACGCAAGCCTCAGTTGGTTCGATGGGAGGACCAGTCCATTGGATTAACTGCTTCATGTCTTCCCCGCTGAATAATGATATCTCGCTCAGCTTTGCATAGGGATGAAGTAGCAAGTTCCTAGCAGCGACTTCGAAGTGCGTTAACAACCATGACGCCTGGCCTGTATTGATTACAGTGTCGTCAAACTTAATAATCACTTCAACGGCGCCAGATTCTGAGAGATAACACTCTAGTATGAGAGCGTAGGTTTCGAAGTCATCGTTAATTTTCGGGACAATTTTCATGCCCAGTGGGCCTTCAACGTCTGTCGTGATTGCTGGTTGAATGATGAACAGATTGCCAGAACCGGAGACCACGTCGACACCAGGTAAACGGCGTATATTTTGGAGGCCAGCTTGTTCAAAGGGCATCATCTCTATGGATTGTAATTGAAGGTCAGATAGAAATTGTTCTACTGTTCTTGTCCTGTCAACCTGTACACGAAGTGGCACCGTGCAAAGCGTAGGCCCTATCATGGAATCAATATTCTCCACGGGGGCACTGCGACCTGACAAGACATGATCGAAGATAACGTCGTCTGAATCGCTATATTGACCTAGTACTATTGACCATGCGGCTTTCAAGAATGTTGTCAAGGTGAAATTTGAAGCGCTTCGCGGAAGGTCGAGTTTGCGGGATTGTATCTTGGTTGGCCTGGGCTCAAATCCTGGAGTCAGTAATCTGGGAAAGCTTGTCGGGGCTCCTCCAGAGAGTTGCGCCTTCCAGAATGTGTTCGAGGCGGAAACATCAGTATTTTCAAGGAACTCGATAAACTTGTTGTATTGAGGAACTTGTGGCAGACTTGAGAGACTATCCGTGTATGCTATCTCAATAGCTTTGATAAGTGAGGCGTCACTCCAACCATCGTAAACTGAGTGATGTGCAGTGTAGATAAAAAAGGAGTCAGAGTAGCTCTCTTTGCCATCCACGAGACAATACCGGACCAGTGGTTTTCCGTAAGTCATTGGTTTCTTGTTGTCTGATCTCGTATATTCTTCCACTGTAGGGGAGGACTGCCATTCTGGTCCATCTTTTACTACAACTTGGAACGCTTGAGAATCAGTGAGAACAATGCGAGTACGCAAGATAGATAGAATATGGCCCATATGCTCCCAGGTGTTTCTAAAGCGGTCTAGATCTATGCTAGGAGGCAATCGATAGATTGTTTGGGAAATATAGGATCGTTCTCGTCGAGCTGTCAGAGCCATTAACCCCTCTTGAAGTGGAGTACAAGGATAGATGTCCTCTATTTGATTCATGTTGACGCTACACTGTTTTGCAGCGGAAGTTCTTAACGCTGTAATATCGTATTTTTCGGGTAGTAAAGAATACGGTGGTAGTGTGTTGTTACCAAAATTACTTTGTGCCTGCGACACTGGCGGAAGACTATTTGTCTGTGGCTGTGAACTTATGGAGGTGACATACTTCATGTTCTCAGGCACTCTGTTCTTGGTACCTGAGAGAGAGAACGAGTTGAGGCATTCTCCAGATAGTCGATTGCCCAACTGGCGGAGAATCTTTCTATCAAGCTTTGCTGACGTTGACAATGGCATCGAGCTTAGAGGAATGAACATCGTAGGAATCATATATGCTGGCAATGTAGATTGGAGCTTCGAGGCTATCCCAGCAAGTACACCCTCTTGGCTATGTGGAAGCAATACTTGAATTTCGGTCCTTCCGGTATTTGAAGTGCCCTTACAGAAGAAAGCTGCCAGAGATTTGTTGTTTCCTCGTGCGTCTGGTGTCAAGACCTCTACCGCAACTTGATAAGTTGAGTCTGGGAGAGCAGCCTTGACTTGATGTTCAATTTCCCCAAGTTCGATGCGCTGACCGTGTAGTTTTACTTGATTGTCTCGTCGGCCAATGAAGTTAATGGTCGAGTCAAGATTATACTGGACCAAGTCTCCAGTCTTGTAGAACCTCCGTGGATTTCCCGGCATATCCTTTGCCCAAGCGGGATCACAAATAAATGCAGCTTTTGTTTTCTCGACCTCGTTCAAATATTCTCTCGCTAAAATTGGGCCTTCGACTAAAAGTTCACCAATGGAGCCAATTGGAGCCAGCCTGTGATGATCTCGAGGATCAACCAACCAAAGGGTACATCCAAATCCTTTGCCAACATTGGAAGCATCCCTAGTCTCGGATAAATGAATGTTACAAGATGTAGCGACCGTACATTCACTTGGGCCGTAGCTATTAACCAGTTGCGCATGGTCAGCCCATAATTCCACAACCTCCTTTGTGATGGGTTCACCACTCAGCACAAGTGTCTGCATGGTTGTGATGATACGTGGATCGAGGAGAACAGCGACAGTTGGTGTGAGATCTGCCCAATTAACACGCATTCTAGCCATGGATCCAGATACATCGTTCATTCTGTCAAAGTCGGACGGCACACAGACTGTACCGCCCAGCATAAGAGTTGAGAGAATTTCCTCTATGCTATTATCGAATGTGTAGGAAGCAAATTGAAAGGTCCGAGTATGTGTGCCCATGCCTGTTTGTCCACCATGAGCGAGTAGCCCGGTGCAGACAGAGCTATGCTCCAAAACAATGCCCTTTGGCTTTCCAGTACTACCAGAGGTGTATTGAACTAAGACAGCGGTTGAAGGCGATACCAGGAAGGGAGCAATGTCTTTGAGAGGCAAATTTCGGATGAAGGCTTCATTCAGGAGAACGATACCCGATTTGGGGAGGAGTGATGCAAAGGTTAAGACTGAGGCTGAATCGCAAAATGCCACCTTAGCTTCTAAATCATTGATCAAGCCTCGTTGACGTTCAACGGGGCTTTCAGGGTTGAGCATTACAAAAGTACCGCCACTTTTCATGATGCCAAGCATGGCCACAATAACCCATGCCGATTTATGATAACAAATAGGAATCTTCTCCTCAGGCGCTACTCCTTGTTGTAGCAAAAATTGACTGAGGCGAGTGGCCATGTCATTTAGCTGGGCGTAATTGAAGTTACCATCAAAAGACTCCACAGCTGATGCATCAGGTCGCCTGTTTGCTTGTGCTTCGAAGAACTCATGAACACAGCTTTGCATGTTTGCCGGTCTTTCTGCATTCCACTCAGCAATGGTTTGAAGGTCTTTGGTGGTAATAGTATCGATTTCCCCTAGAGTCAGAGAAGAACCCATATCGACTTTGTTCAGATGATTGATGACGTGTTCAAATTGGTCGATCAGTCTCTCGACATTCTGTGTTGGGAGAGCTTTGCTGTCCCACGACATATCTATTCGCACTCCCTCTTCCTTCAGATTGCATTCGCAGACAAGAGCGCGAGAGTATGAGTGATAGATTTCAACATGCTTATGAACTAGTCCTAATAAATTGGACGTGTCATTGCGCTCCTGAATGACGAGCAGATTGTTGAGCTCAGCAGCATCTTGTGTTTCTTGGCCGAGATGCTGAAAAACCTGAGTAGGGATATGTTCGAAGGGGATCATAGCAATGGCCTGGCTATTGATTTGCCGAAGGAATTCCGAGATAGTTTGGGCTCGACTCAAGCTGATTTTGACTGGGACTACCGCGCTCGTGGGGCCCATCACATTTGCACTACCTGGAACTTCTGCATGTCGACCCGAGGAAGTAGCACTGAAACCAACATCATCAGAGTCAGAATATATTGAAAGGACAATTGCCCAAGCCGCTCGCAGGACAATTGAAAGAGGAATTTCCGTGTCTGTGCGGGAAATTCGGATGACGCGAGACAAGATCTTGTCTGTTTGAGGCTTATAAGAGGTAGAAGGAAGTAATGGGTAGCTCGAAGACTCCTGTGCCAGTTGAGCGCGCCAGAAACATTCAAGGGGTTTCAGATTAATGGTTCGAGTGTGGCGGACAAATCTATTGTAGGCGACTTCTTCCAGGACAATGCCATTCGTATATATGGATGCAATCTGTCTAGCGACTAACGGAGTCATGGAGTCATCGTATACAGAGCGATGAGCAGTCCACACAATGAAAGTTCCTCGAGAATTTCCAACGATGCCGAAGCGAGTGAGCTTTCCTCCGTAGGCGATTGCAGCATCTTTATCATTTTCTAGGTACTCCTCGAGAGATCTGCAATACTGCCAGGAGAGTTTCTCTTTCAAAATGACTTGGAATTGTCCTTGCTCTGTGTGAACAATCCTTGTCCTCAGAATGGGACTTGAGGCATAGAATGTCTCCCAAGCATTTTTGAAGCGGGGGACATCTATAGCGGAAGGTATTTCGTAGGCATGTCGATAGACGTTGGCTGACAATCTCTTGGCATCAGACGCCATGATAGTCTCTTGGTAAGGGGTACAGGGATAGATATCCTCTACCAAATCGGTGGCGACTCTACACTGCTTGGCGGCTTCTTCAACAAGTGCTTCAACCTCAAGCGCCTCGTCAATCAATGAGAACACATCTGGTTCATCCGAGCTTATCATAGATGATCCAATGGGCTGTTCTAGCTTCTTGAAGACCTTTGACATCGCCGATAACTGGGGGTTCTGGAAAATATCCGATACCGTTACAGTATAACCTTGGGTACGGGTTATAGTGACCATTTTCATGGCAGACAGGGAGTCTCCACCTAGACGGAAGAAGTGATCATTGGCTCCGATAGTTTCGATAGGGATACCCAGAACCTGCGCCCAGATGCCTGAAACCAGCTTGCCTTTGGCGGATGAAGATGACCTTTTCTTTGGTGCATCGCCGAGTGAGTAGGTTGTAAGTCGCTCTTTCTTGAGACTACTCCCAATCTCTCTTAAAATCCAGCGATTTAATTTCATGGATGAGGTTAGCGGAAGGCAGCTCAGAGGTATGAGCACCACTGGTATCATGTACTGTGGCAGTACCTTCCCAAGCTCTGTTTGAATGCTACCCAGAAGGTCTCGGCAAGCTTCTGATGGTGGAAGTACTAGTTCATCTCCGGAATGACTTTCTACTGGATTTTTGCTTTCCGAGAAAAATGCCATTAAAGTCATATTTTCATCATCAGGGCTAAGGTTTATAAACTCTGTAACCACTCTTCTAGAGCCGGGAAGGATCAAAGCGATATGATTCTCGATGTTACTACAGTTAACCCGCTGATCATGAAATTTAGTTTCAGAGTCTTTTCGGCCAACGAAAGTTAACATCCCGTTCGAGTTGTATCGCACCAAGTCACCTGTCTTGAACATGCGATTCGATTCAGATCCAGTTCGCGCCTCGTCAAACTCTCTGAACCATGCTGGCTCAGTGACAAAAGCAGCTTCTGCCTCCTCACTTCCTAGATAGCCTCTAGCAACAAGTGGGCCATCTATGAAGAGTTCACCAATGGCACCAATTGGTACGAGCTGATTGTGATTCGATCGATCTGCAATCCACAACCTTGACGCAATCCCTCTTCCGATGTTTGAAGGCGAGACCGCTCCGCTTCTTTTCTGCCAGGCGCTTGATGTCCAAAAAGAACACTCCGGTAAGCCGTATAAATTAACGACTTGGACAGTCTTCCACTGCTGAATGAGAGACGAGGTTACATGCTCGCCACCTAATACTAGAGTCTGGAGACTTGGGACATCGGATGGATCGAGAATGTTCGCAATAGTTGGAGTCAGGAAAGCCCAATTGACATCCATTCTGTTGATTGCACCGCTAATGTCTCCCGCTTTCTCGTCATCAGATGGAATACATACACACCCCCCGTTGATCAAGGTGGTCAATATTTCTGAATTGCTGACGGCAGAAGCGTAGCGAGCAAATTGCAAAACGCTTGCTCTCTGCGTCATGGAGACAGTAGGTCCGTGTCGTGTTGCCATTGTACATATAGAGCCGTGCTCAAGAACCGTATACTTTGGCGCAGAGCCATTGCTTCCTGATGTGCAGACAGCCATCGCAGCACTCTTCGAGCTTGCTTTGCTTGCTGAAGCGCGCTTAACAGGGGGTAGTTCCTTGTTGGATTTTTCATCTATAACGACAATATTAATATCCATGTCCTGAAAATGCAGTGCGTATTCTGGAGACGTGATGACCAAGGGTGCTTTGACTAGTTTGATAATATCCTCCATGTAGTGATAGCTATCATTTTCATCAAGCATCAAATAAGCCCCCCCAGCTTTCAGAACCCCTAATATGGCCACAATAGACCAAGAAGAATTCTTCAGGCAAAGAGGCACAAACGCCTCTGGCCCAACTCCAGAATCAATCAATTTCTGTGCAAAGCGTATTGCAGCTTGATTAAGTTCGTGGTATGTGAAGGTGGCATCGCCCTCCCATGAGAGCACAGCGGTCTCATGAGGTTGGGTAATGGCTTGCTCTTCAATAAGCCAGTGGATGCAGCTGTCGGAAAGTTTTGGGCTTGGGCCATTCCAATGACTTATTTGGCGTTTATCCTGCTTGCTGACAAGATCAAGGCTACTGATGGGTTTGTCGTAAGAAGATACAAGACACTTGACAGCAGTACTCAGCGTTTCCATTATGTTAACGGCACAACTGTCAGGTATGTGCGCTACGAGATGGGTCATGGCAACCTCGATCTTAGGGCCACCGATCGTGATGTTCAATGATAGAACATACTGTATAATGTCAGCAAGTTTTTCAAATTGAGTAGCAGGTAGAGAAACGGACCTCTGTTGGGTCTATTTGATCAAGCACTTCGAAGGCTATCTTTGGTTCTGGACCAGCAGGAGGAAGTCTCTGTACAGATATGCTGGTGTTAAATAGCTGTAGTCCCGGACTCTTCAGTGCGTGTTGAATCTTGGCAAGTGATGTGTGTTGATGTGGCAGCGAGCTAAGATATTCGTTCTGTGCATTTTCTAATAGTCGACCTACCACGACGTCTCCGGACAAATCCAATCGACACACCACGAGATTGATATAGGGTCCTACTGCGTTGTATATATCCTCCACAGGGATATCACGGCCTGCTACCATATATCCAAAGCAAACGTCCTCGGATCCAGTATATGATTTCAAAACCAGTCCCCACGCCGCTTGCATCAAATTACCTACAGTTATTTCGTGCTGCTCACAAAACTTCTGTAGATCAAACCCAAAATCGAGATTTACAATTTTTGAGTGTTGCTCGTCTAACGTCTGCCCAATTTTTAGTCCTTCACACAAATTTGGGAAGTGGCATGGCTCTATATTTTCAAGATAGTTCGCCCAGAAATCTAGAGAGCTCGACTCAGATTGCTTCTGTAAGTAGGCAATATAGTCGCTGTATAGTGGACCTTTGCTGGCAGGCAAGAGACCTTCGAAGGCAAGAGCGAGGTCCCGTAGGACAAGTGCGTTTGAGGTGCCGTCCATAAGCGAGTGAGATATCTCCCAGTGCATATAAGTACCATCCCGTGTCTCGCATAAGGTGATCCGATGTGGTGGACGGTGCTCACTGTATTGCGGGCTTGGTTGTTTTTTGAAGAATGATACAATGTCAGAGTCTTCTGCATCACATTGGAGGGCCTTAAAATCTGCCAAGAAATCCTTAACCACAAGTTGGTCATAAAATCGAGTCCCAGATTGGTCTAGTGTGTCCAAGAAGATGGTGCGGAGCATAGCATGATAATTGACTACTTTCTGCCACGCGGCTTGGATTGTCGTAACATTAATGGGTATAGATGCGTCATTCGAGACAACCTTGAATATCTGACTGACATTATAAGAGTTGGACTCCCTTGCTTGACTGACAAGAATCCCATCTTGCATTGGGGAAGCAGGATAGAGATCTTCAACGTTGGCGTTCGGAATACCGATCTCAGCAAGGGATTTAGAAAGCTGCGTAAGGCCACCGTAGTCCATCGACATCAAGGGGAAGTCGCTCAGAGTATTCTGCAACGGAAGCTCGACGAGATCTTGGACCACTGATTGTAGTAGCCCCTCAAAACGTGCAAACCAGCTACGAGCTTTTTCTGCGTGCTGTATCGAGCGGTTGAAGAAGAATGAAAAGCGAAGTTGACCGTTAATTACAACGGCACTGATGTCAAACACCGCCAGGCGTTGGGCACTTTCGCCAATAGAATTGATAACTTCGTCATCCTGCAAAGGCTCTTGGCGGATCAAAGAGCCTTGTCGCTCGAGTTGCTGATATCGACCCATGTAATTGAAACATATCTCCATGCTTTTGTGGTGCCTGAATAGTTCCGCTCCTTCGGCTGAGAGATAACGACAGTTGAAATAATCACAGCCGTTCCGTGGGATTTTTCGGCGAACATCTTTTGTCTCAATTATCACGTCAATAGGATTTGAATGGGCATCGCTAGAGACTCGAATAGGATTGAACGTTGTAAACCAACCGACTGTCTCCGAAGGCTCAATTTCAGAACCCCACGCATCTCGGCCATGCCCTTCGCAAAAGATGGCAGGTGCATTCCGGTCATCGAAGGTCTGGCGGAAAGAATATTGTAGCACGCCTAAAATAATCTCCACAGGCTCAGTCCTGATGGATTTATTTGAAGTATCGAAAAGCAAAGAGGTCGTTTCTTTGCTAGAAGTGAAGTTCGCCTCTTCGACATCGCTCCAGCAAGGCATCTCAGACAATCCCCAGTAATTTAGATCTGCCGCTGGTATGTCGATAGGGAGGGCTATGCTGGGGACAAGGGTCTCCGATCGATCCATTTGCAAGCGATTTAACGTCTGGAAAGGCAAAGGTGTCTCTACACCCAGGGAGTTTCCATCGAGTAGGTCCTCTAGATCTTGGAGGATGATTCTCCAAGACACCAGGTCAATTATCAGATGGTGAGCACAAAGAGAGATCAGTTGACCTCCATCTTCCATTTCGAAAAGGTCAACGGTGAATATTGGGCCTCTCTGGATATCCATGCCAGCTTGGCGATCATTTACTACTGCAATCATCTGCTTTCGGCTGGTCGAAAGGTGGCTAATGAATGTGCGAGAAGGAGAGACATCGCGATTAATTTTCTGCATCCAGCACCCATTGCTATCTTTGTGGAAAGAAGCACGGAGCATTGAATGGCGGCTAACGATAACATCAACTGCTTGATAAACATCTGCTGCGTTGACACGACGAGTAAAACGAGCAAAGACATTCTGATTAAAGTGGGTCCCTGGTTGGGCTGGATCATTCTGGGAAGCAATGCCGTCAAAGTAGACCCGCTGAATTGGAGAAAGGTGGAACAAGGTATCGTATTCCTCGTCCTTTGAAATTGAATGGCCTAGCGATGATTTTGCCCGCGATGCGACTTCTGCCAAGGATTTGCTCTTCAGTAAATCTTCTACACGCAACAGAATTTTCAGAGCTCGGCATCTAGACACTACTTGCATAGCAGTGATCGAATCGCCACCAAGACTAATGAAAGATCGATTGGCACCAATGTTGTCCGCAGGAATATCGAGAATCTGACTCCAAACATCGGCAAGATGTTTCTCTAACGGGGTTGTTGGCTGTGCACTTTTAATGGCAGTAACGTCAACAATTTGGAGGTAATATTCTTTGGTAACTTCCCTAATCCATTTGTTAATCGGCCCTCTGTTGATCTTCCGAGACGCTGTGAGAGGAACAGCGCCTAATACCATCCAGAAAGTAGGTACCATGTAGGGTGGAAGGAGGTCCGACAACCTCTCCCGAATATCACTGACAATTGCCTGGGCTCTTGTCTTGTGGATTGGTTCGACAAGTACCACAGTATCTCCTTCAATAGCAAGCGTCTCGAACTCATTCAATGCTATAACAGCTACGAGTTTCGAGCCACAGAGCCCAACCTTCGGCATAGCAACCATCGCCGCTTTGACCGCAGGGTGCGCCTTCAGGTGGAACTCAATCTCACCCAGTTCGATTCTTTGGCCGTGGAGTTTGACTTGGTTATCTTTTCGTCCGGCAAGATTTAAGGTGCCATCAGAATTGTAACGAGCCAGATCACCAGTTTTATAAAATTGTTGGCGACCGAAAGTTTCTCTCGGCATCCAGGACGGATTTTCGATAAAGGCAGACATTGTCTTTTCTGGATCCTTCAAGTAGCCCGCAGAAACAATTGGTCCTTCAACCAGGAGCTCTCCAACACATCCCACAGGTGTCAACCTATTGTGGTTTGAACTTTCCACTATCCACAATCGACAGCCAACACCAACACCAATATTGGCAGGTGCGACAGTCGGACCGGGCATCCCGTGAGACGTCCAGATGGTGCACTCGGCTGGTCCATAAGAGTTGACTATAGTCACATGAGGGGACCAGCGATCGACTAAGGCTTGCGAAAGCTCCTCCCCGCCAAGTACAAGCGTCTTCAGGTTTGGTACATCTTTTGGGTCTACCAATGAGGCAACAGTGGGTGTCATGAAGACCCAGTCAATATTCATGGAACTTATGACTCCAGGTAGATTGTTGATTCTGTCGTACTCAGTGGCAATACAGATAGTCCCTCCGTGCATCAAGGTGACAAAGTTCTCGTTGATGCTAGTATCGAAGGTGTAATTAGAGAATTGAAGCACACGAAGTCCAATTTCGCCAAACCCATGACCCTTGCCATGCTGAGTAGCTACTGTTGCAAGACCACTGTGTCTAAGAATTATGCCTTTGGGCTTTCCTGTACTACCAGAAGTAAACACAATCACAGCCGGATTGTGCGGCTCCACTTGAATAGGAGACAGATCAACAGCAGGTGCGGGTTGCAATTGAGTGATGAATAGACCATCAACCGCAGTAGATGTCCAGCGAAGGTCTTCGAACAGATGCTCGTAATGCGGGGCAGTAAGAAGGACGTGAGAGTCGAGATGGGAAAGCAACGCATCTAAGCGGTTGACTGGATGCTCAGGATTGAGCATAACGCAGGCGCCACCAGCTTTGATCACAGAGATCATTGTGATGACAGTCCAGACCGATTTATCGAAGCACATTGGGACCAAAATCTCCGGCTGTATTCCCAAGACTGCACGGAGGTAATGGGCCATCCGTGACGAGAGATCATCCAATTGCTGATAGGTCACCTTGCCATCCCATGATTCAACAGCTAGAACCTCGGGATGTTTTAACGCTTGTTGATGGATAAGATCATGGACACAATGGTCGTTCAGCATTGGAGTAGCAGAATTCCAAGCCAAGACTTGCTTCTTGTCTACATCGCTAAAAATATCGATCTCTCCAAGGGTAGTCACCGCTGATTGCTCATTGACCTGCAATACTACTTTCTCGAACTGGTGGAGAAGCCTGTGGACCTGGTCGCTTGGAATGATGCTATTATCGAAGCTGGCTTTAATTTCCACCTTGCTGTCTCTGAAGTTGCATTCTACCGATAGAGCATGTGTGTCAAAGCCATCTTCCTCGATATTGACCTCCTCCAAACCCAGGAATTCCGCTGACTTTTCAAGCTGTGGTTGGACAATGAACAAATTCTTAAAGTCTGTTGCATCCATTTCCTCGGCACCGAGATGTCGAATGTTTTGCAAGCCAGTATGCTGATGTGGCATCATATCGATGGATTGTTGCAGTATATCCTGAAGGTATCGTGCAACGGTTTGTTGCGTATCAATATGTACTCTGATTGGAACTGTAGTGATTGTTGGACCAAGCATTTGTTGCACGCCAGTGACCGGCAAATCTCGACCAGAAAGAGTAACACCAAAAACGACATCGCTCGACTCAGCGTATCGTGCAACGAGAATTGCCCACGCAGCACGGAGAACGATAGCTAATGTAATATTTGAGTTGTCCCGCAAAGGGAGGTCTAGGTGAAATCTCTGAGTCTGATTGGCGCGTGGTTGATAATTTGCATTTGGAAGCCTGGGAAAGCTTGCTGGAGTTTCACCCGACAGTTGCAAACGCCAGAAATTATGGGATTCCTTTGTATCAATAGCCTCAAGATGCTGGATAAACTGATTAAATGGTTCCTCTGTGGAAATTGAGCCTCCACGATAGATCTGCGCGACCTGCTCAAAGATCATGGGTGCAGACCATCCATCGTATATAGCATGGTGCGCCGTCCAGACAAAGGACATCCTTCCGTTTTTCTCATCATTTACTAGCGCGTATCGACCCAAATCACCACCATAAATGATTGGCACAGTCTTATCCTGGGCAAGATAATCATCGAGGCAAGAAGATTCTTGCCACGCGATCGCCGCTTGTTTAAGGACAACTTGAAGGAAGCGAGCGGAGACAGGTGAAATGATTCTGGTTCTCAAAATGGAGTAGGTATCGACCATTGTTTGCCACGCATTCTTGAAACGTGGAACGTCTATACTTGCGGGTAAGTGGAATGCATTCTGAGCGACGTAGGCTCCTAGCTGTGTGGTTGATATGGCGACGAGAGCTTCCTGAAGGGGGGTGCAGGGATAAACGTCTTGAATATTGTCTTTTGGAATCCAATACTCGTCTGAGATTTCGTTAAGTAGAGTGTCTAGCTGTAACGCATCCGGAAGAAGTTGAAAGGGGTTTGGAGCATCCTTTAATATTTTAACATTTTCTTCCGAGTTTTCCAGGAACTTAGACAAACTTGACAACTCAGGGTATTGGAAAACGTCAGCAACGCCGAGAGTTATACCGGCGATCCGACTAGCATTAACCAATTTCATTGCCCCGATAGAATCTCCTCCTAATCGGAAAAAATTGTCATCTGCTCCAATAGAGTCTAAGTTCTTATTGAGCGTCTCTGCCCACAGTCGTTGCAGATCATGTTCCGTTTTTGTTGCAGGGGGTCTTTTGTGCTGGCTGGCTAAAGAATACATCTCAAACTCCGAAGTAGTAAGGTTTGCAGCGGTCTGCCGAAGCTTGACACGATCCCACTTGCCGGATATTGTCATAGGAACATATCTGATGGGTATGAAAAGGGATGGGACGAAGTATGTTGGAAGGCTGTCCATCAAGGCTCTTTCAAGCTGACGGAGTTGAAAGGTTATTTCTTGATCCAGTGGTATGAAGAGCTCGGGATGATCAGTTGCTTCCTTTGATGAACCCTCAATTTTCAGGTACGCAACTATAGCTCGCCCAGTCTGAGGGAAGGCGACCGAGTCAACTGTCACGTGCGCGACGTTCTTGAAATTTTGCACTATTGCGTGTTCGATCTCACCGAGTTCGACTCTCTGGCCCCGGATCTTTACTTGGGTATCTTTACGTCCAATGAACATCATATCACCATTAGGCAAATAGCGAACGAGATCACCAGTTTTATAGAAGCGGCGTGGTGGTGTATCAGAGTCTCTGGGCAACCATTTTGGATCCTCAAGATAAGACATCTTGGTTCTTTCCGGGTCGTTCAGATATCCGCGAGTGACGAGAGGCCCTTCCATAAGCAGTTCCCCGATGCATCCAATAGGTGCAAGCTTGTCTGTGTTGCTGCTGTCTGTAATCCAAACTCTCATTCCGACCCCATGGCCCAAGCTAGTTGGGTCGCTTGTTGAAGTTAGGGGATCAGTGCCCATACTAAAGATCGTACATTCTGTGGGACCATAGACAATCCTAATAGATATATCGCTTGTCCACGGATCAATATCCTCTGAGGAGATAGCTTCTCCACCCAAGACAGCTATTTTCAGGTAAGGTACAGTCTTGGGTGAGAGTGTTTCCAAAACCCGCGGTGTCAAGAAAGCCCAATTGACCTTCATGCGGGTCATTGCTCCTGCCAAATCATTGGTACGTTCATGTTCGGAGGGTATACATACACATCCACCCCTCACGAGTGTTGTGAAAGTATCGGAGACTGCAGCATCGAAGGCATAAGCCGAAAACTGAATGACACGAACTCCAGGACCAATCTCCCATTCAGAACCATGAGACTGTATGCTAGTGATGAGGGATCGATGCTCGAGGACAATTCCCTTGGGCTTTCCAGTGCTACCTGAAGTGAAAGAAACAAACGCGGAGTTTGTGGGGTGGACCAGTGGAAGAAGAGATCCTTCAACAATGCCAGGCAGCTTTTCGACGAACTGTGGGTCTACTATGATGATCGATGTGTTAATTTCTTGAAAGAGATGAGCATGTTGCGGTGCCACGACTGTGAGTTTGGCATTGCAATTGTCGATAATGGAGGTGAGACGAGACACTGGATGAGTTGGACTCAAGCCAACTCCAGCTCCTCCCGCCTTCATGATAGCAACCATGACAACTGCTGCCCATTTTGATTTGTCAAAACAGTGCGGGACAAGTACCTCAGGGCCGACACCGCGGTATGTGAGATAGAACGCCAAACGAGTAGAGAGGAGATCAAGTTCTTGGTAGGTGAGATTTCCGTCCCAGGCATGAATGGCAGGAGCCTCTGGTTGCGCGAGTACTTGCTGGTGGAAGTAGTGATGAACACAGCCATCAACGGCTAAGGGCTCCTGCTTGTTCCAGATCCATACCTGTTTCTGATCTCGCTCATTAAACAGGTCGAGAGCTTCGACACTTTGGGCGTTGCTCAACATCGCAGATATTGCCCCGCTGAAAGTGTTGGCAATATTGGCAACCTCTCCATCGGATATTGTGGATGACCAATAACCAAGAGAAAGATCTAGGCCATTATCGCTAAGATAAGCACCCACAGCAATGTCAAACTAAAAAGGACAATTAGAACAGGCTGTTGAGCACGGATTGGAGCTCAAAAGCTTACCTCGCAAGGGTCAACTTCATCAATAGCCGTAAGTGAGACAAAATCTCCACTAGCATTAGTTGCAGGCCTGTAAAATGACATGATCGTGTTAAACAACGGCATGCCTTGTGTGTTCATGGCGTTCTGGATCTTCCCTAACGGGGTGTACTGATGATCATAGCCAGCGATGTAATGTTCCTGCGCCATTTGGGCTAATTGGACGGGGGTTGCTCCTTCAGTAATTGCGAGGCGACAAACAACCATGGTGAGATATACTCCAACGGCTTTTTCAATTCCTGGAACTGGTAGGTCCCTTCCTGAAGCCATGTAGCCAAATAGAACATCATCAGACCCCGTGTAGGCCCTTAGTGTCAACCCCCAGGCAGTTTGAACAACATTTGAGATTGTGACACCATTTGCTTCAGAGAACGCAACAAGCTCATCCCACTGAGAGAAGTCTACTTTCATCGATCTAGATTTCCTTTTAGACTTCTTATCGCCATTGTACATTGGAACGATACAAGGCTCCGCAGAACGAAGGACAGTTTTCCAATAATCTATTGATTCGCGTTCTGGTAGCCGCTGAATGTGTGAGATATAGTCACCATGTAGTGGACCCGAGTCTCCAGGAAGACGATTTTCGAGAGCGAGAGCAAAATCTTGAAGTATCATTTCAGCGGAGATGCCATCCACAACAGCATGGCTGACATCAACCATGATATAGATTCTATCGCCGGGCCCGTTGCAAATAGTAAGCCGATGTTCTGGTTTATTTGCCCCGTATTTTGGTGGAGCAAGGCCCTTGAGGAAAGCGGATACTTTAGACTCAGTGGCCTCTCCGTCGTATTCAACGCAAAAGACTTCTGCTTCGAATTGCTTCAATATAATTTGATGAAAGACTGCATCCCCTGGAATGCCGGGGGTTGCATTGATTATTACAGCCCGTAGCGATTGGTGGCGAGCTACAACTTTCTGCCAGGCATCGCGAATGTGGGGAGCTTTCGAGATCGTGGAGTCTTGAGATTCCAGAATTAACACCTTTTTTATTTCATAAGTACCTGGGAACCTTGCTTGGGCAAGAACGATGCTCTCCTGCATGGGAGAACAGATAAAGATGTCCTCAATTTGAGAAATGCTAGTAACACCAGTCTGAGAAAGCACATCATCACCAATGAGGGAAATCCTTTCCGCAGACGAGAGCTCAGTGGATCGATCATAGTCCTTCGTTTGGGTGAGAGGAATATCCGAGACTTGAGCTCGAGAGCTCAGCTCGGACACGCCCTTGCATTGAAAGATGTCCTTTGCCACAATGACGATATTTTTACTGCGGCAACGCGAGATAAGCCTCATAGCTGTGATTGAATCTCCGCCAAGGGTGAGGAAGGATCGATTGAGGCCAATCTCGCGTGTGGGAACCATAAGCACCTCGCTAAACATGTTCTGCATCACTTCTTCCATTTCAGAGGTAGGAACCCCATCGCCCTCAAGCGCGGCAATGTCTGCGATCTCTTTATAAGTATCATCTGATACATTTTCGAGCCACTGAGTCAGCGCGCGTCCATTTATCTTGCCGGATGGAGTCAATGGAATTGATTCGAGAATCACCCATATTGTTGGAACCATATAATGAGTAAGATGGTGACTGATGCGCTCACGGATTTCAGACGCGAGTATTCTAGATTGCGCCTTGTAATTTTGTTCGATAAGCTTGATGTCCGAAACCTCAGATGAGGTGATAGGAAAGTCATGAAGAGAAAGTACGGCCACCAAACGTTCTTTACAACGGCCAGTCTTAGGAATGACCACGGTAGAATGTCGAATGTGGCTGTCGAGAGATAGATGGCTTTCAATCTCTCCTAGCTCTAATCGTTGTCCTCTTATCTTGGCTTGCTTATCTTTGCGGCCTATAAACTGTATTGTGCCATCGCTGTTGTGACGTACCAGATCTCCAGTTTTGTAAAGCCGCATTCTAGTTGACGCAATTCTGGGAAACTTCTCCATGAAGATAGGCGAGTTATCAATGAATACCTCCTGAGACTTCTCTGGATCCTTGAAATAACCCCTGGCAACTATTGGCCCTTGAATTATCAACTCTCCTACCGCACCTATGGGTACAAGTGAGTTGTGATTGTCTGCCTTGACAATCCAACAGACTGAGCCGACTGCACGGCCAATATTTGCAGGGTCCGTATCATAGTGCACAAACTCATTAATTGTCGCAGCAACTGATGTTTCTGTTGGTCCATAACCATTGATCAGCTGAAGTCTATCGGCCCAAATTCTGACATCTGTCTTTGAGAGTGACTCTCCACCTAGTGCTAAGGTTTTTAAGCCTGGGACGTCTGACGGCTCTATCAATCGTACCAAAGATGGCGTCATGAAGGTCCAGGTAATGTCGAGTTTATTAATGACCGATGCCAGACCGGACTTCGCTAACTCATCTACGCAAGAACACACACATGCTCCCACACTGAGTGCAGTAAAGATTTCAAGCATGCTGACATCAAACGTGTAAGGGGTGCCTTGGAATACACGACTATCCTTTGTCATATTCGTGGCTTTGACATGTGCAGCAGCGGCAGTGAGAAATGACTCATGCTCGATGACACAGCCCTTGGGGGTCCCAGTGCTCCCTGAGGTGAAAATTACATAGAGAATGTTATTCGGTTCTGAGTTCGTAGGAGGAGGCTCGGCATAGTCGGGTAAACGATTGATGTTCTCTTGATCGACAACAAAAACGGTTGTCCGATCTTCCCATAGCTTTTCCTGCCTCCGTGAGGAGAGTACCAAGTTCGCTCCCAATTTGTCCATCAGCCCATAAGATCGCGCCTTAGGCTGTTGGGAGTCTAAATGTACGATCCCAGCTCCAGCCTTAATCACACCAAGCATAGCTACGACCGCCCACTTCGATTTCTCAAAGCTTAGAGGGATGACATCTTCCGGGCCTACACCAAGTCCAATGAGATAATGGGCCAATCTTGTCGACATTGCACTGAGCATGCCGTATGAAAGTACTCCATCATCAGCAACCACAGCCTGAGATTGTGGTTGTAGTGTTGCCTGCGATTCGATGAGATCATGGACACACTTGGAAACAGGTTGTGGTATATCCTTGTTCCACTCCCAAATTTGTGCCAATTGCATTGAATTGACCAAATCAATGTCTCCGATTGCAGATAGTGGGTGCTCAATTATTTCCAACAGAACTTGCTTGAATGTCAACGCCACATTCTCGCCCTGCGACTGGGAGATCAAAGAGGTTGGGAAGCCGAGTTGAACTTCATATAATGACGAAACACCTCTGATATCAATACAAAGGCAGCCAGGCTGGAACAGTTTAGCTATTTTCTGAAAATCGGACGGGAGTAGTATGACGAACCTCTGGAACCCCCTCTGAAAGACTTCGTATTGCTGAATTATCCTCTAATTCATGAAATGACAAAATGCTATTGTATGCCTGACGACCCTCAGGAGTAACTGGCATTTGAAGCCTCGCAGGTGGACTCTGGTGGCGCGTTACGTAGCTTTCCTTAGTCTTCTCCTCGAATCGTTTCAAAGACTCAATGATTGTAGCTTGATCGTCAAGCTGGAATTTGCAAACTCCGAACTCGTTCTGCTCCTTTAAAGATTTCTCTGCCACAAAACTCACATTTTGTGTACCGGTATAGCTTGCAAGAACTACAGCCCATGCTAACTGAAAGACGGTGGGGACATCCAAATCATGCTCAGTGCAGAGGGCATGAAGTTCGGAGCCGCTTCTATGCCGTCCTAGATCAATTGCTATGGTGTGGCGGGTTGTATCTACTCCCTCTCGTGAAGAATTTTGTCCTAGAATTACACCGTCGATTAGAAGGGGGAAATAGCAAGTGTCTACCTTATCGTGACTCTGGAGATGGTTGATATTTTCAGAAGAAATTTCAAAGACGGTAGATTCGGAGTAGTCTCCCATGACTGCGGTGAAATGGAGGTGACTGATCGAAAATTGGATTTCAAGTAGGAAGAACAGTTTCTCTGTAGCTTCTGGCAGAGTGCCTTGATACGAACAAAGCTTAGACGATAAAGATACCAAGAATCTTATCGCTGGTATTCATGGCTATGTACCGGGTGTTGATTAAAGCTTCTAGTTGGCACCCTTGATTGCTGCTAATCCTAGCCCCTCGTGGAGAGTTCTACAGGAAGTCACGCTAGATCTTCCACACATCACGACCCAGCTAAGAACACAAGTATAGCTCAATAGAACAGTTTTTAGAAGACCAGGGTAAATTTCCTGATGCTACTATGGACCAAGAACGAGCTAGATGATGCAAGGAACATAGATTTAATCCATGTCAGCCACCATATGGATGCATGGCGATGCACATGTCATGCAGGATAAGCTTCGGTAGAAAGGAGGCGCCGAGAGTTCCAATGCCTTTACCAGCTTACTACATTGTCCTGTAGCCGTATAAACGGAAGGACCTCAATGTTGGTGCTGAGAAAAAGTCTCCTGTCAGCCCATGCTGTCGATCTGACAGGCGTGATATCGGTGATGACATTGCAAGGGAGTGTGAAAAATGTTTGATACCCATGTCGGGCACATAGCACTGTAGAGAGAGGAGGATTAGAGCAAGTTGAAGGATCGGGCAGGAGATGTCATCAACATGGTGTTGACGGGTGTGAGAGCAAGAGGGCGTTATAGTGATTTCAGCCTGAGGCCATATGAAAGCCATCCAGGCAAGAACAGTAATCTGCTTTGTTTTTGCCACACCCTGATCAATACAGCCACACCTTACCATCAAAAAGCACCCTGCGCATCTACTCAGCAACGGCTGCACAAATCCTCGCAAGTGCTCCTGGCACCATTCGCTGTATGTAAACAGGCGCAGCAGGCAGCTCCTGCAGGAGGTAAGAAACCTTTTCAATACTTTGCGTGCTTCTATTGGGTACACATTTGTCTTTGCATTGCACGCAAATTAACAACTGTGCACCGTCCGGCCCTCTCGAGCAAATGACGAAGTCAACCACACGGCGAACATCCAGCCTCGAGCTCAGTCTATCAGCCTCGTCCTCTATCAATTTTTTATTTTATTTTTACCTATGAGGTTAATGCTCTTGGCTCGAGATCTTGCAACAAGTTGATGTCTTCTTCTTAGTAGCTCATTGTCCACCGTGCAGCCCAGCTTTCCCAGCGGTAGTGACACTCTGACCGTTTTCGGGTTCAAAATCAAATGAAAGATATCATGATAGCTATTGTCCGACGCTCTGGTGGTTGCTTAATTGAAGTCGAGGATGTTTTCGGCCCACAGGTGCATGGCTGCGGCGACAATTTTGATTTTACTCTTCTCTTCGAAGAAAGTATTCTCACGATTCCCTTAACCGGGCTGGTGCTGCTAGGTATGATCCCACGAATAGCAATTCTTTTAAAGGCATCCGTCAAGGTCAATAGCGGCCTACATCACCATGCGAAAATTGTAAGTTCCATCTCCCCCGGAGGAGCAATATCTAGAGCGAATAGATTGTGCTAATCCGCGAACATATAGCTCGGTTTTGCAGCACTTGCGGTTTTGCAAATCATTCTTCTAGGCTTCTGGGCGAAACCATCGACGCCAAAGACACGAGTTACCCTGTCAGCAGCAGCTTTGACATGTGTGGTATCCCTACTTTCAGTCCCACTGTCTCACCTTGAGCATAAACGCTCAGTTCGCCCTTCGTCTTTCTTGACTGTTTATCTGTTATTTTCGACCTTCTTTGATATTGCGCGCACGAGAACACTATGGAAAGTCGTAGATAATACAACCATTGCTATCATGTTCTCTTTGACACTTGCGATCAGGATGTTACTATTTATTCTAGAGGCGCTTGGGAAACAGCGGTTGTTGATGCCAGTCCATAAAGGCCTGTCGTCCGAAAGTGGCAGTGGTATCATTGCCCAAAGTATGTTTTGGTGGTTAAATCCACTTCTCAGGCGAGGGTACAGCGTATTAATATCCATGGATGACTTGATGACACTGGATAAAGAATTTATAACAATCCCTTCGGGGAAGAGCGGTCTGAGTATTGAATGGGAGAAAGGTACGACTCAGTCCTCCGTCGTTCTTTTGAATACAAACTGACTCCGATGGAAAAGCTTCGAAAAAACGAACAAAAAATGCTCTGCTAATTGCCTCGATTAAATACTACAAATGGCCAATCTTAGCTGGAATTTTACCACGTATTGCTCAAATTGGCTTCTTTTTTGCTCAACCCTACCTTGTGGGTAGATTCACCCTTTTCATATCGAATGAGAGTAGTCCCAAGACGTCAGGATATGGCTTGATTGGGGCATTTGCTTTGGTGTATAGTGGCTTAGCGGTCAGTCCTAGACTCCATTCTAGTAAAATCGAAAGTTGCTGCTAAAATTGAACAGATCTCGACTGCGATGGCGCAGCATAAAGTTTTTCGTGTGATCTCGATGTTGAGAGGAAGCCTCGTAGATCTTATATACTCGAAAACCATGGTCATGGACTCCACCGCCATCGAAGAAAGCGCCCCCATTACATTAATGAGCGCAGATATCGAGAGGATTTCGACGGGCCTTCGGTTTCTTCACGATTCGTGGGCCGCCTTTTTACAAATTCCTCTTGCTCTCTATCTCTTATGGAGGGAGGTTGGTGTAGCAAGTATGGCACCTCTTGGCGTTGCCATCCGTGAGCATTCCCTTTCTCACCAGATACCACTGCAATCTAATCATTATTGCAGTATGTATAGTTGGAGCTGTTGCCATTTCGTCCTTAGCCGGCGAGCGACAAGCTATGTGGCTTGAGGCAATCCAATCTCGGGTCGATGCTACTGCCCAGATGCTGGGAGCTATGAAGGGTGTCAAAATGACAGGTTTGACGAACAAATTACTGACAATTCTTCGTGGACACAGAGATGGTGAGATAGCAAAGTCGCAGAAGTTCCGAGTGCTGTTGATAATTATGGTGGCAATTTGTAAGACAAGGACATCTTTGGAGCTTCAAAGACCGACGCTGACAACTGCTCAGCTTTTAGCAACCTTGCAATCTCCCCAGTCATCTGCTTCGCAATCTATACACTCCTGGCGAGAAGAGATGGAACTGAAACTCTGACTACCACAAAGGCCTTTACCTCTCTAGTGTTGTTCAACAATCTGGCGGTGCCAATCACGTTGCTTGTCCAGTCTGTTACTGGCCTAGCAACAGCAATAGGATCTATTGAAAGAATCAACAAATTTATGCTAGAAGAACCTAGGAAAGATGAAAGATCTCATGCCGGATCCATCAGTGGGGAAACGCTTCCAGGTGGCGTTAGCGAGGAGTCTGAGAAATTTTCAACCAAATTGTCTGAAAAGCGTCGTAGCAATCAGTCGCTTCTATTTGATAGCCGAGAGACGAATTCCGGGTGGTCAAAGGAGAAATCACCTATAGTCAGCGACCTCACATTCCAAATTCGGGCATCGAGTTTGACAATGATTGTGGGGCCAGTCGGATGCGGTAAATCGACACTCATTAATACTCTTTTAGGCGAAACGCCCTTTGTCGATGGCTACTTGAATGTCAAATCGTCTGTTATTGCTTACTGCAGTCAGACATCTTGGCTCAAAAACGACACTGTGCAGAACAACATCTTAGGTGAATCCCAATTCGATCTCCAATGGTACAATACCGTTCTGCGAGCTTGCGCGCTCGATCATGATATTAATATATTTTCTCGCGGGGACCAGTCAATGGTAGGAAGCAAAGGAGCAGTACTCAGTGGTGGCCAGAAGCAAAGACTGGTATGAATGACCACATGACTTCAAATTCACTTTCACCGTTTGCGCCGTTGCTAATCAGCCCCTTAGGCTCTCGCTCGAGCTGTGTACTCAAAAATTCCTACGGTCATTCTGGATGATGTATTGAGTGGCTTAGACCCAACCACTGAGGATCATGTTTTTAATGCTTTGCTTGGAAGCGAAGGAATTTGGCGCACGAACGGCACCACTGTAGTTTCAACGACAAATAACAGTAAGCCATCACCTTTTGAAGTGTCTTCTTTTACCTAATTTTAAAGTTCACCGGCTTCCATATGCCGATCATATCATCGTTTTAGGAGAGGATGGAAAGCTTATCCAGCAAGGAAGCTTTACAGAGCTTAATTCTAGCCAAGGATATATTCAGGGGCTTGAAATAAAGTGTCTAAACAATCCAGAGAAAGCAAAGAAGCAAGAGACTACTCAGCAAGCATCGCCACTCGCTATTTCTGCTCACGAGACTCTCCAGCAGGAGGGCGACAGGCGTACAGGAGACTCGACAATCTACTACTATTATGCTAGGATCCTAGGTATAAAACGCTCCCTTGGGTTTGTTGCAGCTTTATGCTGCTATGTCTTCTGCCTCACATACCAACGTTGGTTTCCAGGATTGCTATCCAAGCACAGACGACTGACATTTTATAGCTATATGGGTTGAGAAGTGGGCGGAATCTAACGAGTCGCACCCTAATAATAAATTAGGATACTGGCTCGGGATTTATGCAGCACTAGCTGCGATTGCAGTAACAAGTCTTGTAGCTGCTTGTTGGTAAGTAATGCATCACTCTTTTGTCGTCTGATATTCCAGCTTTCTTCCTCAACTTCTAGTGTCTCACTTTCTACTAATTCCTGCAAATTCTCCAATTACAGCTAACAATTATAGGCATCTCATGAAAAATTTAGTAGCTGAAGCCGCTAGAAAGTTTCATGAGGAGCTTCTCCAGACAGTGCTAAAGTGCGACTACCACCCCCAGTCATAAGCATGACTAATACCTTTGATAGCGCTCCGATGTCCTTCTTCTCCACTACGGATGTGGGAACTACAGTAAATAGGTACATTATTCTTACCGCTTGTTAGTCGTTGTAGATTCAGCTAACAAAACTTAAATAGATTCAGCCAAGACCTTCAACTCATTGATATGGAGTTGCCTATTGCTATGCTTAACAGTACCTTGTGTAAGAATCATTTCAATTCAGACATATCAGATTGTTCTTGCTTACATCTAATTTTTAGCATTTATCACTTGCCTTGCACAACTGATAGTTATTTCGGCCACCACCAAATATATCGCCGCCACAGTTCCATTAGCCATCGGAGTGTTCTACCTTATTCAACGATTCTATCTCCGGACATCACGACAGCTCCGATTTCTCGACATTGAATCTAAGGCGCCACTTTTCTCTCATTTTTTGGAGTCTCTATCGGGACTGGTGACAATCCGAAGCTACGGATGGACAGAAGAATATTCTACCCGCAACGCCAAACATCTTAACGACTCGCAAAGACCATTCTACCTACTATTTTGCATCCAACGGTGGCTTGAACTGGTAGTGGGCCTCTCTGTTGCTGGGCTCGCAGTTTTGCTTGTGGGCGTGGCAGTAGCTACACGAGGCCAAATCAGTGCTGGTTTCATTGGAGTTGCTCTTGTCAATATTGTCACCTTCAGTGAAAATCTCCAAGCTTTAATTACGCATTGGACGGTCCTGGAAACATCGATTGGAGCGGTGTCCAGGATTCGGACTTTTAAAAAGACACCCTCAGAGAATCTACCTCATGAGTCTGGCAATCCTCCAGACGAATGGCCCGATAAGGGCAGCATCAAATTCAATGAAGTATTCGCTTCGTATAAGTATGTTGAAAAGTCACTTGACTTCCACTTTTTCTAGAGACCTCTACTAAATATGCGTAGGGTGGACGCAGATCCAGTGCTGAATAACGTTTGTCTCTCTATTCCAGGAGGACATAAAGTGGGGATTTGTGGACGGACGGGAAGGTAGGCTTCTCTAGCCCTCTTTTTGAATAAATGCTGATTGAACCACCTTCAGTGGCAAGTCGTCTCTCGTCTCGACGCTTTTTCGCATTCTAGATCTTGATACTGGGTCCATTTACGTTGATGGAATCGATTTAGCTACACTCCCAAGGCAAGAGATCCGATCCAGGCTGATTGTTGTTCCGCAAGAGCCATACCTTTTTGATGGGTCTGTCCGACTCAATGTAGACCCTTCTGGAAGTATTTCAGACAAAGCCATCGAAGAAGCCCTGCGAAAGGTCCAGCTCTGGGACATTGTATACGAATCTGGGGGTCTTTCAGCGCAAGTTACACAAGAATTTTTCTCCCATGGCCAGAAACAGCTTCTCTGTATTGCCAGTGCCATGCTCCGCAAAGGGAATATTCTTGTTCTTGATGAAGCTACCAGCAGGTATGTACTCTTCATCGTATATATTTTTTATTTCCATGATTTAATGTGCCGTATAGCGTGGATTCGCAGACAGACGCCGTTGTGCACTCATTGATCCGAACCGAATTTTCCAACCACACCATAATATCTATCGCACATCGTCTTGATAGTATCCTTGACTTCGATCTGGTGATATATATGGACAAAGGTGAGATTAAGGAGAGTGGTAATCCACGAGAGCTTCTTGCGACTCATGGTACCGCCTTCCGCAACCTTTACTTGGATCTAAATCCTGGATATGAACGTTCTTCTCCTCCTCGATCAGGAAGAGAATCATCTTCGAGCAAGGGCGGCGAGAAGGAAGCTACCTCAGCAAATCCAGTAGGAGTGACAGAAAGTGAAGTCGGCAAAAGTAGAGAAGAGCTTCCCAGTACACATAGTAACGGTATAGACGTCCCTTGGGAGTTTGTTGAACCGCTCGACACATCAGACAGCTGCAACATTGTTAAAGAGACATGCTCTCGTAGTGCGGCCGTGGAGACAGGCAAGACTTTGGAGAAAGGAGACGCTGGCCTTAAAATTCAAGGGACGAGTCACGATACAGAAGAGGAGAGTGGAAATTTTGATTCAACGAGAGCAAGCCAACGCTCTAAGATAAGTAAGATACAAATCTTGGATAGTGGTGCAAGTAGTAATCCACTGGAGACAGGTGAAGATGACTTGGAGTTGGAGACTGCTAGAAATGAGGTGGTGGAGAGGAGACAAATGGCGAAGGGAGTCAAACGATCACCTAGCGTCATTGACTTATTACAACTGCCATGAATCTCATATCACTCGTCGATAAACTATTTTGGAGCAAAACAGATATCTAGTGCAATGAGGCCCCTTATTATTATTTTTCTATGTAGCAAATTAGACTATCGGTACAATACATTCAAATCAAATGAGGAAAATACTATCCGGGTTTCCTCAATTGCATAACGACTTACTACCTTTTTATTTCTATAATATCCAATATATAGCAATTATACGGGAGGATGCTTGACTGAACTACTACAGAACTACTCCATAAAGCTGCTATCCAGCCGAAGCAGTCGTCCTTCTTTTCATCTTTTGTCTTAAAGTAAGATCTTCCTCGATGGCTCAGTGCTGCTTGTCCGAGAACGGCGATGTTTCAAAGACTGAAGAGATCCACCTACCCCAAAGTGGCCCCAAATCCAACGGTGGTCGAAGGGTGTTGACATCACGTGACATAAAATCCTTAGCTATGGGAATCACTAGAAATTGATATATCTACGCTCATTTGTGCTGAATTCCCCCCCCCCCCCCCCCCCCCCCCATAACAACCCCTGCTGCTGGCCAGGTATCGAGCCTCGAGACTCGTAGTTGTGACATGCTTCTTTCGGCTGGCACCCAGATCTCCAACTATTCGGGCAATTGTGGTTGATACGACGGATGCAGGTACGGGAAGGTTTCCCCACATAATGCTGCTCCACCGATGGCACAATCGGGCGTGAAGATAACGTGGAAAGCTGGATGTCGGTCACCTCAGGGTTTGGTCCGTTGAGCTACCTGATTGTGCTCTGTCGGAGCTGGCTAGAGGCACATATCATGCTGCGCCGCAAGAGTTTAGCCGTTCTGCAGCCCTGGTGATGTATCCTTGAATTCGCTCGTCCATGTAGGTCATTAATAAGGTAATATGGGGAAACTCCGCATTTTATGACACATTAATACAACCTTCGATCCAAATTCGGCGAGAGGTTGCAGAGCTTGCTGTGGACTGCATAATGCAAGTGATGTAAAATTCCAGCGCAAGTACAATTAAGCCTCTGCAAGCAGGGCTGTATATGCACGATGAGCTTGCATACAATGCAAGCCTTCCGGTACGCAAGCAGTCGGACGTCGTTACAGTACAGTATGCTGAACCCTGTTTCACATCATGCACGCTCACCTTGCATCATTGAACCTTGGAGACACGGCTTACACGTAGAATTGAACGAGTTCAGGTTTGAAAATATCCAGATTATCTTGGCACTTCTGAATTTTGTCGGTAAAGGACAGCACGTGGTTGTAAACATCTGAATCTTGGCAAACCATCGAGTGACAGATATGTCTCGGTTAGGCACTAAGGGGCAGCGAATTCATTGTTTACTGTTTTGAACCCTGACAGTTCTGATCTGTGAGAAACAAATTTTTTGGGAGTAGATTCACACTAAATTCATAGCCTTAAGGTGAAAATTCTTTCTTGAAGCAAAGGGTTTTGCTTGCCACGGTCTTCGGCAACTTCCTCCTAACAAAGACCAGCTATTCTCTAAAAGGATCTCTAGTGGCAAGTATGACTATAGCAAATGGAAAAGTGATATCTGATATGCCGTAGAAAACTTACGTCTTTGGCTAATTTCATTTTCGCACCTCCTTCTAACGTTTCAGATGTTCGAAAGACTTTTTAAGAACACTAATTCTGTTTACCAATTCGCTACTCGACTTGATGATTCATCTCTTGGAGTCTAGTAGTAGGAAATTAGCCTAGCTTCTGCTTCCTAAAGATCATGAGGGTAAATGAATTGCTAATCTACGCTAAAGAAACCCAAATGGAAAAGAAATCTGAGTCTGGTTTCTCTTTTTCTATTAGCAGGAATACTTTTTGCTAGGTATTCTTCGGCTTCCTCTTGGGCTCCGTCCTAGCTAGCTTATGTTGAGCTCACCCTAATTATATGTCTATTCCTCAAAAATTGTATCTCTTATGTTCTATCAAACAATCTGCATCCATGAAGTTTGACTTATAAGCGATATTAAATCTTATTACATTGCTCTGAAACTCTCTTGATTAGAATCAAAATGTATTGAATCCATGATAAATATCTATAGGTTATGTGAATAGAATTGACTTAAAACACATCAAGTCACCTAAATGACCGAGATTGACGGTCTAGGCTCTCCCAAGAGAAGTCTACCAGCTTCCATCATCTACAACATACAATTACCCGCTATCTTCTTCTACATCATAAAATTTTCCCCAGAAGTACAAACAACAAGCCCTCGTAGACGGTTTCTAGTTATTCAAAAGTCTTGATATAGTTATTATCTCTATGGCAGAATTTGGTAGATGGTGTTTTACATGTGAACAAATATGTATGAAGGAGGAAATTACAAATTTTATGATTAAAATTTACAGTAACTTCCACCTCCAATTCATGTCTTCCCACCACAGTAGAGTCTTACCTTATGAAATTGCAAACTGTTTTTCACTAGAATCCACTTTTTCCTAATACTTAGTATTACGAAGGCTAGTTCTAGCGCTCGACTGCTTTATAATCCTGGTCACTTCAGGTTGTAGTTCTTGTCTTGTATAATTTATAATTTTGCTCAAGGTATGATAGGTCTTTTGTGCACACTTTAGAATCAAAAGTTCTTCTGATCAAAGTGCTAACAATGAAATAAATTCGAAAGTCTTCCGGGTTCCTCCTTTGCTAAAGTGACTGGATCCGGGATAGAATGTCATTGACTGATGTAATAAGTCCCACACAAAGATTGCCCCACCAAGTAAGTCATCGTTCTGCCATCATATATGTTTAGGACTCTTCGAAATGTAATATGGCGGAGAAAGTTAGAATTTACTTTAGTATCATCTTGACTCGATATTCTCTACTGTGGTGAGCTATCTCACAATATCCACTCCGGAGTCTGAAGTAAATTTGGGAGTGGGTAAAACTCGAACCAATCATCAAAATTCGGCTGTAAACAAAGAAAATTCGGATAAACCCTGTTTTTTTCATTAGTAGTCCTAATATCTCGTATTTCTGCACTCGTATCTGGCTGAAAGTCGTTTTCGTGCTACCGTGAGGCTGTAGCTGAATCCTTCAATGCCGTCATCCCGACCCCTGTTGACAATCAATAAAGCTTATAAAATCTCACTTTCTTATAGTGCTCTGACAACCTTTTGAGTTTATGTACGCGAGTAGTTCTTTGAAGAAGATATAATTGTTGTATTCAGGTGGAGCAAGAATTTCAATAATAAGGCACATTATGAAGACATATTCGCAGCAACAACTCAAGGGTAATCAGCCCGTGGATAGTTTAAATCCTTTGAAAGATCAGGCGTATACAGTCAGATTTGATCAATCATATGCTAGGAATTTACAGAATCAACCCTTGGCACAGTCTCGTAAGAAATTTGCGCTGGGTATTTTGGAACTTTGCTAACAGAAGCATGGTAGGCAAGACTCCAAGGAGAACCATGGACGAAAGCCAATGGGCTACCTACGATCAAAGTCAAAATATCTCAACTCCGCCTATGGTTTTGGGTTCGAATGCTTCAGCTCGGAATCAGTGGACACAGCCTCGCCGAGAGATATCATGCACAGAAGAATTCCATACAGGAAACACACGCCACAAACGCTGCGTCTCATCAGCTTCCATGTCAACATTTGAGATTGGCCAAGCGCACCTTAACCATATAGCGCCTAATCATAATGCTATAATGATGGCCAATGCTAATGCTCCCGAGCTTTCCTGGGAAGCACTGCAGATGGGTTCAAGCAGTAGGACCGACATTGTAGAACAGCCCAAGAACTTTGAAACAAACATTTGGGATACAGGTGATGTCAGCTGCTCTCCAATCCTAAAAATTGCAGCTCATAACTAAAATTCCCTCCTTATTAGTACACGGTCCTTCCTTCCAGGTTTTCCTCCTCTCGCACACTCCCCAGTGATTCCTCCGGGGCTGACTCCCTCCAAAAAGCCTGCTTCCACGGCCGCACTACCGTCGTCTCCCTTCTCCTTACTAACGGCGCCTCTCTTGTCCGGAAGAACTCGCGGGGACAAACGGCCTTCCATCTCGCTGCCTCCCAGGGGCACACCTCGATCCTGAAACTGCTGCTTTCCTCCAGCAAATCTAAACATAATCCTCATATGCCCCTCACCCACGCCCTTGATGATACAGGCCTTGCCCCTCTCCATCTCGCCTCCCTCAACGGTCACTGTGCCGCCATACGTCTCCTACTAAACACAAACGCCGATGATCGTAGCAGATTAGTTGATATGGCTGATTCGCAAGGTCGCACTCCCTTGCACATCGCCGCGGAAGAAGGCCACGTGGAAGTTGTGCAGTTATTGCTGGAGAGAGGAGCGAAGATCAACGCACGGATGACGAATGGGCTGACGGCGCTGCATGCTGCGAGTGAGAGGGGGCATGATGCGGTGGTGAGGTTGCTGTTAGAGTGGGGGGCGGATGCAGAAGCGAGGAGTGCGGAGGGGCAGGGGAGGCAGAGGGGAATATAAACTGCGTGTACATATCACAAGAGGTTAGAGTATACATTTCAGGGTTCTGCGGTGTATATCAGGTGATAAGAGTAGATGTCGCTTAAATTCAAGGGGACGGAGTTCGCTTGGGGTTCGTCATTAGGATTTTAAAAGTGTTGACTTGAAGCATAAACAAAAATATTATACAAATAAAACTAAGGCATTGAAGGCTCCGACTTTCGCTGTCCAAATGTGCACATGCCAACTATTCAAACCCGATCCCCGAAAATGTAAACTGTCCCGTCCCTCGGCGTCCTAACCTCGGAGACCCTCGCCTCAGGATCCAGATAAACCCTCGTCTCCTGATCCTTCCGATACGGTGCAGTCTTCTTTACCTCCACGATACCATTGATCGCCATCCTCCTATGAAACTCACTAGAGGCTTCCTTCTCTCTCCTTCCCCTCCTCAATCTATACCTCTCAAACTCGCCTGTCTCCATCGTCGCGAACAAGAACCTCGGATGTATCCCAATAGCCTGCGCGCCCTTCTGCCCAAACCCAAAGGATGTCACGGAAAATGCATTTAGGCCTTGTAACTGGATGCCGCGGTTGGGGAAGAAGATCAGATTGTTAGCCTCGAGTTTAGCGTCGATGTTGTCAGCCGCACGATTTCCTGGGATGAAACCGCTGTTCAGGGCTTGTAGGGCGCCGTTCAACATCCAAGCACCCGCTGCACCTTTAGGGTGGCCGGTGAGGTGCTTTTGGAAGATGCCATAAACTGGATGACCTTCCTTGCGTCCTAGATGGGAGAGTTGTTGTTGAATTACCTCACATTCATTTACCTCATTCATAACGGTTGAGGTTCCATGAAAGGAGGCGAAATCGATGTCGTCTGCTGTAATTAGCTTTGTGTTGAAAAGAGTAGAATGGGGAGACATACCAACAGTTAGGCCCCAAACAGCGAGGGAGCCGGCGAGAGGGGAGATTTGGGGGTTGGAGTTCCAGAACTCGTTTCCCCAAGTTCTCAACGCTTCGCTGGTTTGTCTATTGGCTTCCATTTCGATGTACCGTGTTCGGTACATAAATTCCTCCGCGACAACTAGAGGTATGTCTGATCCGAAAGTTGTAAGTTCGTCTTGGATAATTTGCAGCTCCGTGTCTCGGTACTCATGAATCTGACGCCGCCTCATGTTCAGACGTTTTCGTCGGTAATCAATGTTTAACAGTGGCGAAGGAAATCTAGCTGGAACATTCTGTCTCGCGTTCGTGGTGATACCTTGACCAGGAGCTGGCACGGACCTCCCGATTTTGTCACTCGATGTGCTAGCATGAGCAATTATACCATAGATAGGAAGGCCCATATCAAGAGCGAGGCGAGCCCTAGTCAGAACTTGTACACCGCTTCCCTGGGACTCCATGAAGCCTGCTCGTGTTGTAGTAGCTGGTCGTGACATATCGTCCGGCATCCGGCCTTTCTTGAATTCTTCTTCCGAGCTACTGGTAGCTTTCATATTCGCGAACTCATATGAGAGTACCTCATTCATATCGTCATGGCCGCCGACCAAGCACATCTTTGCTTTTCCATTGACAATGATATCAAATCCTGTCTCTAATGACTCGATAGCCGTTGCACACGCACCCACGGGAGAACGAATCGGGCCAGACGAGGACAGAAGAAGCATGTTGATCCACGCAGCTGTGGTATTAACGAACGTCTCTTGGAGACTGTCATTTGCAGCCGGCTTATCCAGAAGACGAGACTGGAAGATTTTCTTCTGTGCATTCGCGCCGCCGATGCCAGAGCCGATACAGTTTCCAACTTCTGACACATGCATGTACTTGTACAACTCGTACGGATCTGTCAGACCTGAGGCAAGAAGAGCCTCAGCCGTGCTGACCAGACTCCATAACGTCACCCTGTCTACTTGATCAATGATGTTTTCTGGGATACCGTACGTACGGGCATTCCATCCAGTAGGAATCTGACCAGCCACTGTTCTGTCAAAAGTCAAAGCTTTTGGGATGTAGAGCGTAGCGCCTTTTTTCAAGTAGACTGTAAAACCATCTTCTGCTGGAGACAGATGCACCTTATCGCCATGCTCATGTGCAAGCTGCTCAGCCAGCTCCTTTGAAACCACAAAGGGAGGCATATCTTCGTTCAATTGTGTCTCTTGGAGAAATGATTTTTTTTCCGGATCGTATCCTTCGTCCAGTTCAGGCTCAATAAGTCTGATTCCCGAGCTTGCCAAAATCTGAGCCTCGTATACCTGTTTGACCTCCGAATCTTGCACTGGTTTGAGAGTCTTCGTGTCCACCCATCCGTTATATTGTTGTCCTTGAAGTAGTCCACTATGGTGTTTGATCAGGCCCATGATCCAAGCCATTTCGACACACCCTTCCAGGGAAAAGCGTCCTTGAGCTTCCATTTCCCATCTTGTCCGAGCATTGCCCCATGGTCCGAGTTCAGAAAAGCCGGTTATAACAACGACTCGTTCTAAATCGACCATCCCCTGAAGCTTCTGACGAAGTGGTTCAAGCTCTTTGGTAATAGGTAGTTCTGGAAAGTCAAATTGGATGTTCGCTCGCGGTGACTGCTTGGCAGAGATTGAAGCAGGTGTCTTGGAACCTGCTGCTTCCTCATCCATTTTCTTCTCGTCAGCGATGGCATGCCTGGAGTCGCCTGTATCTGAGATATCTCGTCGGATTTTGTCCAGTGTCGCTCTTAAATCTTTGACAGCATCGAGACCTCCCGTAAGATCAGCATAAAGCGGCTGAAGTTCTGTCTGCATGGATATTGGCCGACTCATGAGTGCCAGTATATAAAAGGCCATCTCGGCCTGTGAGAATGTTCTCACGCCCAATTCCTCGACTCCAGCAGCAAGTATATTATTATCAGCCATTAGACCAGTGCCCCTTGTCCATCCGATTACGGCACCACAAATAGAAAGATACTCGGCCCAATTCTCCGAATGCCATTTGTCGAAGAGTGACTCAAGCCCAAGCTTTGATTCTGCATATAAGCCATCGTTACCGAAAGCGCCGTGATTTGGCGAGAGAGGAAGTATGACTTGTGCCGGATGACTGTGAGATCCTCTAATCTCTTTTTGTCGCTTTACAACTCCAAGCAATCTTATAGTATGAGTTAACATTATACGATGGGCTAACTCCGACTTCGAGTCAATGCCATCTACCTCGCGGCCTGCTTCAGATATGGCAGCAAATGGAATGACATAATCCAGATCCCAACCTAGGCCATTTGTAGCATCAAAAACATAAGACACCAAAGCTTCCAAGTCTTGCTGGCTTCCCTGATTGAAAGGTGCAACCACTAGCTCAGAACCCCGAGCACCATATGTCTGATAAAGCCCTTGATAGTACTTGACAACTTCTGATGAGTAACTGCTGGTAGTGACAACAACTTGACAGCTACCCGAGAGAAGACCGATGAGAACCTCAGCACCAATAGATCCCGGACTGGCTCCTGTGAGAAGCACCTTACGCGATTCGAAGTGTAATCCTTTTTGACGTATATTTTCGATTTGGTCCAGGAACAAGCTAGTAAGCTTCTTGTCTCTGACCCAACCTCTAGTCTGCTTCGTTTTGATATGCACTGGCGGAAGCTCTTGTATAGGGGGTCTCGGAAGTTCGTCGTACCGAACTTTACCCTGTCCGTCAATATGTGTTATTGGTGATTTGATGCACATTGCCTTGTGAGAAAACAAAGGTCTGTAGCATGGATATTTCGTCGTTTCGCAAATCTGAGTCAGTTGGTTCAGCATCTTCTTTGCTTCATTACCGCGGAGTCCCAGTGCTTGAGAGGGTCTCCCCAGCAAGTGATTGATCACACTCAACAATCGAGGGTTCGAGCGATTGGCAATTTGTTGGCTTCGTCTATCCAACTCGCTAGCGCTGATTTTCTTCGAGCCATAGGAAATCTCGTTAAACAACTCAAGCGTGTCTTGTACCACCCAATTCCAGTGCGAGTCGAACCGGCGGACCTTAGGTGCCGACCACATAGGTTTGACGCCAGACGCAAAGACGTCACCAAGTTCTGCATGGAACATATCGAGCTGACCTTGCATGATGCTAATAGTTCTTTGGGCTTCATTGGTCGCTTTTTCGGTCGCATGCAAATCAACCCCGAGCATTTGTGCATAAAGTTCAAACATTTTTTTCGTGAGCAAGCGTTGTTCATGAGAGGCCTGCTCGAGGGCTTTGTTGTCGACAGCTGTCGAGACGGCAGTCTCGACATTACGATTTCTTTGCAGCTGCGACAAGTCTATGCCATTGTCTTCCAAATATTGTTGCACAACAACATCCAGATAGCTATGTACGTCTGACAGAGAGGTAAGTCGAGATACAGGTGGCGCAGCGCAGGCCCTTAAGAATATCGCATCTTGACGTCCAAATGAGACGCCCCAGCGATCATTCATATAAGATCGGATAATAGACTGATTACACCCGCCAGGCATTTTGAGCGAAAAGAACTTTGAAAATAGTCCTTCAGTCGTCTTTCCAATCTTTCCACCAAAACCGGATGAATTTTGAACATTTTGCGACAACTCTTCTAGAGGCAGCTCTTCCGGTCTTTCCGGCATCGTGCCAAACTCTGCACAGAGATCCCCGACAAGTTCATTTTCGAGCGTTGATCGTCCTGAGATCATAATTAGTTAAAGGCACAAATTTCAGGAGCGGAGAGAATAAACCTCCAACAAGTTGCTTGATGTTTTGAGTCAAAGGAATGTCCGCGTAGGACTTTTTAAGTTTCTGGGCTATGATTGTAGTCACGATTTCCCTTGCTGAAACTGGAACATCATCTATACGCTTTACCCCTATTGGCTGGGGCGGTGATATGATGATAGTAGCTGGAGGCGGTATGTTTGACTCATCCTTGCTTGTTAACTCAACCTTATCAATTGTTGTCTTTTGAGGCAGCCTTTTAGAGTCCCCTCGTTCTTGAGCTTCATCATAGCAAATTTCCTGGGCATCTTTTCCGTAGTACAGTAATTTTCTCTTGATGTGTCGAGCATTGTCTCTCTCCTGGTATTGCGAGGCTATTGTTTTCTTTGCCATTGATACCAGGGTATCTGCCGGACCAATCTCGATGATGCGCTCAATGCGCTGTTTGTTGAATAACACATCCTGAGTCTCTATCCTATTCGACGGGTGATATTAGCCCATCTAAAGTTCTGCTATCATGATGCTATGGGCAAACTCACCACCGTACTGGCCACGCAAATTGATGGCTAACAGCACAAACAACTGTCAGCTAGTTGCATCACTTTGCTCTCATTAGTTGCTACTCACGCCAATAGTTCGGTCAGTAACAGGTGCGCAAGCTGTTGCTCAGTGTGAGGATGCATAGCTCTTCTTCGAAGAATCAACAGCGATGTACCGACGCGCGTTCTCCACGTGGAGGTTGGTTATGAGTTCATAAAGCTTGGTTTTTGATACCATGGCCCCGGGATCATGCATTTAATGAGGGGCTATCATGAGTTGTTGATATGATGGCACAAGATACCAGGTATCTGAGTCTTCCATCCTGTGAAGAGTCATTCGGTCCATTTCCATCCCAAAATACACTCCACAGTGAACTCTAGGGCAGCTTAGCGGCGCAAGGAGCAGGCTCACCTCGAGGCTAGGCACGAGGCTGGAGTCCACATGGATCATATATTACAAAACAGGGTATCCTTGATAGATCTTCCTTGCATTCCGTACGGTGCTTCCGATCAAGTGGGTGGCTTACCTTGCAGCGCCGCGGCTAATGTGAATTTTCAAAACTTGTAAGTAAGCAATTGTTTGATACTCGTATCGATACTTCCGCGATATGAACCGGTGTTGAACAATCATTTGGAATTTGAACCTTGAAACTGCTAATGCAAATAAGCAACCAAAATGGAAACAGGAAAATGTTCGACCACCAACATGATGTAGCTATATCATTTATCGGGGTTGAAATAACAGACAGATACGATGGACGAGGGAAATGACTTTGTGGTGCCTGACGATGGAAGGAATAGTTTGTAGAATATTGAAATGTCGAGGGATTTATGCGAAGATTACTAGACGCAAATACGTACCATAATTGTCGTTCTTTCTTCCTTTGTGAAAATCGAAGGTCCCATTCCGATTGTCAAAAAACTTCTGAATCAACAAATCTAGCCATAACCGTCTTACCTGAGCAGGATGGAATTGACATTTGATATTTTTGGGCGACTCCTGGTCCCCTTAATTTTTTACTTGTTTGCTGCTGGACTATCCTATGTGAGTGATGCTCGTCTCGTCACATGATACAGTTGATATTCAAACCTTCTACTGCATCATCGCCTTCATCGCTTACCGAGACTCGTTTCACAGGTTGTTGTAATTATCATTTATCGACTATGGTTCCATCCCTTGTCGAAGTTCCCAGGACCTCTCCTAGCAAAGGTTACTAATCTCTATGGTGGTTATCATGCCTACAAAGGTGACATCCATGTTGACATGTGGAGATGCCACGAGGTGTATGGTACGCAATATGAGCGGTGTTATCTCGCAGAAGTCCAACTGATGATCTCGCAGGGGACTTCGTCCGATATGCTCCTAATAGGCTGTTAGTAAATACAAATACTGGACTGAAAGGTAGGACATAATTCTCTTTGATACCTTGCTGATACGCTAACTTGTTGAAATGTAGAGATTTATTCCTATAGCAGGAACTATCAGAAGTCAAAGGTCTACAATGCTATGGTACATCGAGCACCGAACACATTGACTTGTATCGACAAGAACAAACATGGACGAAAGCGGAGAGTCATCTCTCAAGGCTTCTCAGATGCAGCGCTTCGTGGCTTCGAAAACACCATACTGACACAAATTCGAAAGCTGTGCAATCAATTCACGCCAGATACTTCTCCTGAAAAGCTCGACTCCAAAACTGCTCCATGGTCAGAGGGCCAGAACATGGCAAAATGGTGTAAGTCATCTTTCTTCTAGTTGCTTATTGAGCGGACGTTGACTCCAGCTGTTCCACCCTAGCAAATTATCTAACCTTCGACATCATGTCCGACGTGATCTTTGGCGAGTCATATGCTCTCTTAGACAAACCGCAAAACAGATTCGTCATTGAGGCCATTGAGACGTCCAATGTGCGCACCAGCGTCTTGATCCAAGCTGCCGAGGTTGGTATCCGTCGTCTCGACCGATATCTTTTCCCACAATCTATCATCGCCCGTAACAAGTTCATTACTTTCGTCAACGGACTTCTCAGGGAACGTATGTCTGCTAAGCCTATTAAACGTCAAGATGTCTTCTCCTTCTTGCTGGATGCAAAGGACCCGGAAACACAGGAGGGTCTGGGCATGGCAGAGATTGGCGCCGAGAGCACGACGATGATTGTCGCAGGTTCGGACACGACTTCAACGGCCATTGCATCAACGTTCTTCTACCTCATGCATTACCCGGAATGCCGTCTTAAGGCTTTGAGCGAGGTACGCTCCGCCTTTACTTCGCATGAAGATGTGCGGCTTGGCCCAGCGCTAAACTCGTGTATTTATCTTCGCGCGTGTATCGACGAAAGTATGAGAATGTCACCACCAGCTGCAGTAGCTCCTTGGCGAGAGATCGCTGGCGCCAAGGTCACAATTGACGGGTACAGTATTCCACAAGGCTGTGAAGTAGGCACAGGTATTTACGCCATTCACCACAATGCTGCTTACTATCCCGACCCCTTTAGATACCACCCTGAACGTTGGTGCGCCGAGTCAGCCCCTGGGGTGAAGGCTGACTCTGTTGTCCTCGCTCAAAGTGCTTACAATCCATTTTCCATTGGTCCGCGTGGTTGCGTGGGAAAGGGGCTCGCTATGACTGAGTTGATGTTGACAATGGCAACAATGCTCTCGCGCTTTGATCTAGAGCTCGTCAAAGGCCAAGAAAGAATGGCGGGGTGTGGGAATGAGAACGGGGAGTTTGGTCGACATCGGGAGAAGGAGTATCAACTGTTTGATCACATCACAGCAGCGAAGAATGGACCCGTAATACAGTTCAGACAGAGAATTTGAAGCGAATGCTGGATAACTTACGATGGCTTGCGGAGACACTGATTTTAACTAGGTTGCGAAAAGAGCAAGAAGCTATCATTGTTGAGATGAATAAATTTATTAGTCAAAAGCGGCGGTTGAAAACCGGTGTATAACCACACGAATTTAAGTCTCGTTTTGAAAAGACGAAAAGGCCAGAACCGAATAAAAAACGTTAAATTTAGAAGACGGTGTTGTAAATTCGAATTTCTAGTATTTCATCTATAACCCTTGTTGTTCTGGGTTCCAATCAGTATACACCATCTTACATGAACCTTTCAGCTTGAGATATCTGCCCCAAGTTGAAGTAATAGCTTTACTACTAGCTCTCTCCCTTCAACACTAGCGTGGTGAAGCGCAGTTGACCCTTCTAGGTCCCTCTTCTCAAGATCGGCCCCATTCTCCACAAGAAGCTTCACCATACCTTGGTGCCCGTCCTTGCTCGCGATATGCAAGGGCGTCCAACCACGGTCGTCAACCGCATTCACATTTGCACGACCGTAACATGAGCCCTGTGGGTGTGACTGTTGATGCCGCAAGACATGGGCTCTGAGGAGAAGCTTGGCCATTGCTTGTTCATCCTTTTGCGTAACCAAATGCAGAGATGTCTGGCCGGTATCAGTGCATGCTTGTGGATCAGCCCCATGCTCAAGCAGAATACGCATCAGGCGGTGCTTGCCACTTAAAGCCGCGAGGTGCAGAGCAGTGCGTCCTTGACGATTACGAGTCTCGGTGTATGCCCCTCCTTCGAGTAGCGTCTCAACTACCCTTTCGTGGCCGAAATACACAGCACGATGCAGCGCAGTACCACCATAGATACTGGTGTTACCGACCTCAAGCCGCTCTACATGATGAGAGTCTCCTGTATCATACACGCAATCCTAGATTGCGTTAGTAAATGGAATTAGAGAATTGAGTCTGAGAGAAGATTGAGTATGGGGTATTTACTTGGCTAGAGGACATTAAGCTGGATAATTCTCCCTTCATACTCCCTACAGTGCTCCATTTCTCTTCATCCTCTACCTGCTGTAACATACTAGGTCTGATTCCTTTAAGGTGCGAGCCATCTGGTGGCAGGGATCCAAGTAGCACCGGGTCCATGAAACTCGCATCAAAAGGAGACGCGCTGCCGGAGACGGACGAGTTCATGTACAGTGACGGAGCTTGTCCCAAGCTTTCGGCATATGGCGACAAACCGTCATGTTCCCCCTCACTTACCCCCTGGCTGTGATGATTCGTAAGATACATCTGATCATTTATATATGGGGAGTCATTATGGCTGGCCGCTGAATACGTATGTTGCTGTGCTGGGACCGAACGAACGGCATGCAGCTGCTCATTCCGATGCGTATGCGCTTGATAATGGGACTGTGTTTGCGGTTCGTACTCCTCACGCCGTTGTTCCGGGGAAGTTTGAGGAGGTAGAGGTCGATATTGTCGCTCTTCGGCCTCCAATTCCATTGTCCCCACTGTCTGCGAGTCGTGGAATCTTTCATCTATACCTATGGCACCAGGATCCCAAGAAGCTCGCCCATCATTCATCGAGTAGCTCTGGGGCAATTGTAGAGGATTCGAAAGTAAGGAGATGCCATCTTTCTGTACAGCCTGCTTGCTTTTCTTTCTGCTAACCTTGGTGCAAGTGTTGGTATTGGTAGGGCAATTGGCATTGGAGATTACGTCTGTGTTAATATCGGTATTGACATAGCTATCGCTCATGTTCGAAGGGTTAGAGACATTGTCGTCTGCTTCCTCTGCATTATTTAAACCCTGAAGCTTCTGGCTCTCTTTGTGTCCTAGTGGTGTTTTAGATCAGCAGATGATTAACTCTTAGAAGGCTCCTCTATCAAGCGACTAACAACAAAAAGTAAAGAAATTGTTCTAACTTACGTTGACGATACCTTCGTTGTGCAATTCGATTTTGAAGTCGTCGTCGTTCGCTGGGATCGACAAATACGAGTGCGTGTTCGGGAAGCTCCCCTTGTGGCGCCATGCCGGCGCAAAGCCCAAGTACGGTGTTAGCTCCTGAGGCTCCAACTCTTTGTAAGCTAAGGCCAATGCCAAGACTCTAACATAACTTTAATAAGACTTCTCTCTTCGAGTACTTAAGTAAACATGCAGAAATTAAGTAGCCATATACATTCTCGGAATCTTTATTGAATCTACTGCGAGAAGCATACTTGTTGGTCTCACGAGGCAACGATTGACGGCCGGAAAACCCTACTATTCGCTTACTAGACAGCCCTGAGCTTCTACTGCGCGCCGAGCAAGAACCTGGAAGGTAACAACGGTGTGATCGTCAGAGCTCCCACACACTCACCATCTCGCTATCCTCCGAACACGTTCGTAAGTCATTTCTGCCTTTGATTCGACGTATTCAAGTGAGCTGACCCTTTTTGTTCGGATCACAGGGCTTGATTGGCGTTGGAAGTTCTTCGGCTACGAGAACATCCTTCCGGAATATCGGATTTAGGATCAGGGTGATCTAGGTCGTATATCAGCAAACCCTACCAGAAGATCTGTTGTTTTCACAGCAAAAACGTCAACTTACTCAAAAATGTCGTTCCAGATCAGTATTGTCACCGCCTTCCTCTTTACTTCCATAGGTCGCCGATCGTTAGTTCTGCCCACAATAAAAGGCTAAGGCGGTGACAATACACGACCTGTTCTCCAGTAACCCTCGCATCTGCAACATCCCGTCTTTCATCTATGCGATCGGAGGATTTAACAGCCTCGCGGCTGTGGCGCCGCAATTCCTGTTAAATTCTCGTCCGACTCTTGATACTCTGTATTGCCTCCCTCCTCACACCTCCCTAGAAAGGTAATTCTCTTACAAATCAAAATACCCCCGTCTGAGTATTTGATGCATGAATCTTGCGACATTCAGGCCCAGGGCCCCGCATTTTCGAAGGATGTTTTCAGCGGTAGGAACAAAGCTCACCACTGTGCAAGTCAGTTTCACTTATTGGATAGATCGGCCAGCATGTTTCTGCCATCAGCAGCGGGTGTACGCCTCAGCTCTATAGTTCCTACCTTCCAACGGTCATGCCCAATGACAGCTGCCGCAAAAGCTTATGTTGACTTACTGTCATTCAGCTGTGCCGTAAAGAAGCGATGGGAAAATAAATTGCTCTGACTCGCAGTCGTCTTGCCCATAGACGGTCTGGCACAAGGCGTGGCGGTAGCGTTGTCTGAACCGACTGCAAGTCCACGGCCTGCAGCCTTATAATACTGCAAATGCCGTATGTCCGATTTTGGTAGTAAGACATCACCAGAGACCCTAGGTGCAGCGTATTTATCCCATAAGGGGAATTGGTGCAGGGCTCGTTAATTTAAGTGACGTGATAAGATGTGGAGGAGTTCTCGCAGTACTCGACCTTTTAAACCACTCGAATTAGAATTCAGTTGAGCTTACCGACAGAGGACGTCACCCCTTTTAATATATCTCACTTTCCCAACCGTCCTCACTGCGCAATAAAAAAGTGCCATAAACCATGTCGTTTCCTCCTCCTGCAGAAAAAGATGTCGGTAAGTTTTACTTATTGTCCCAAGCATTGAGATAATCTCACGAGCTTGGCATTTTTAACGTATACTCTTACAGATTGGTCAAACTTGACCTTGGCTGTCACTGACATAGGTATGTGTCAAGTGTGGGCTGGCAGAACTTGATTTCTATATTTGCTCTTCCCAAGACAGCAGCAGTGGAAACGAGACAAGAACCGAAATAGAAAATTTGGTCATTGAGGGAGGAAATTCACTAATGAATACTAGTCAACGGCCATGTCGAATCACGATTCAGTGTTCAGAATGGAGAATGGAGCGAGCCAATCTTCGTGAAAGACCCTTACCTCAGGGTCCACGGACTTGCACCGGCCTTCAATTATGGTATGTAATTGTCCGCGAAGTATAGTAAGATGCTATAAGCAAAATACGAAACTTGGGGAGAAAACAGTGTATGTCCAAGTCAGTGAAGTATACTGATATCTGGACCGTAGGAATGCAAGCATATGAAGGTCTCAAAGGTATGTTAGAGTGCGCCTCACCTCTGTCCCATGGACTGCCATTTTCGCCATGTTAGATTGAATAAGGAACGCAATAATTATGACACCATTAACAATCCTACAGCATATCGTAGTGCGAAAGATGAAATCCTCCTTTTCCGCCCAGATTTCCACGCCCGCCGTCTATCCCACTCTAGTGCAACCGTTTCAATCCCACCCATTCCTACCGAACACTTCCAACGCTGCGTCGGCTCCGCTGTCGCCAACAACGCAGCCTTCGTGCCTCCTCACTCCTCAGGTGGTGCCCTTTATGTGAGACCACTCGTGTTTGGCAGCGCACCCAACATAGCTCTCAACGCTCCTTCCGAGTACCTTCTCTGCGTGTACGTACATCCATTTTCAACATACCACGGCACAGCACCGCTCGATGCCCTCATTCTTGAGGACTATGACCGGGCAGCACCACGGGGGACGGGTAATTCCAAGGTAGGTGGGAATTATGCGCCAGCAATTCGATGGACGGACAAAGCGCGTGTGGAAGGATATCCTGTGACGCTACATCTTGACAGTCAGACGAGGACTGAGGTAGAAGAGTTCTCTACGAGTGGATTTTTAGGAGTCAAAATAGAGGAGGAGAGCGAGGGAAAGAAAATCACGTTGGTGTTGCCGGACAGTAACAATATCATTGAAAGTGTGACTTCCGATAGCGTGGTGCAGATTGCACGAGAGTTCGGTTGGGAGGTGCAGATTCGATCTGTATATATCTCTCCTTCTCCTAGTCATATTCACAAGATACTGACAATAGCACTAGATAAAATATCAGGAGTTGCCAGAATTTGACGAAGTGATAGCTTGCGGAACCGCTGCTGCGTTGGTTCCTATCCGGTCTATCACATGTAAATCGGCTGGAGATAAGTTTGTTTACGCTTCATCAAATGATGGCAAGGAGCCAGGGGCTGTCTGCAAACAACTGTACCAGCATCTGAATGAGCTACAGCGTGGAGATCGGGAAGATGGGCATACATGGTGTCGCAAGATTCAAAAAGGGGATCTGGTAAAAGCTGAATAGGATGAGTGATGGAAGACTGATGGAGGATTGATGGGGTAAAATAGAATAGTCAAGTAAACGGTTATTTTCCTATAATTTAGTATTGAGATATGCCATAGTGACTTGCTGCCACCAATGGGAGGCAGGCATGTTTACAATAAGAAAATGCTAGATTCAAGAGCCTATATTCCTGAATTGCACCATTTACAACCCTCTAAACTTTTGAGGGCGTTTTCTAAAGTTCCCTCCAAAGTTGTGGTATGACGTCTATTTTTTGTGTGCTTCATTCCTACTCCACAATTCATGGAAGCCCAAATCTATCTCGCTGGATGTTGAAAGAATACTACAGCTCCCTTGATGTGACTACTTAAAGACGAAATTAGTAAAGCTTTGCGAATAAATTTGTCCCTGTTTTTACAAGCCTTGTTCGTTAGATGAAGAGGTTTGACAAATACTAGTGTTTCTATAGGTTCGGGTGAAAAGTCCTGCCCGAAAATGAAAACCCTCTGTTTCAGAAGTAATCGAAGTAACTACGTAGAAAAGATCAACATATGCCACGATTCACAGGCCTCACATTTTGCAGCCGCTTTGAAATGGTGTCATACGTGTTTTGTTTGGAGTCATCGGCATGGCCGTTTCTATATCCTATTCAAGCCCCAGAATATGCGAGCAGCCAACCAATTTGTACACAAACTTTACAAAATCGGCCTGCTCGTCTTCCGAAAGTAGAGCACGAGTGTAACACTCATTCGTCATATATATTAGAATTGTGCTCATAGGGATGAGGCTGTCTGAAACGCAAGAACAACTGCCTCACGTCTAGGGATGATGCAAATAGTACCCCTAGTACTTACATTAAAACACACAAAGCGCCGACGAAAAGACTCCCGAATACCAACACCAGCCGTATCATGAGTGGCTCGTAGGGGAAGTTTTGCGAGACGCTGTGTTGGTGTGCTAGGGCATGTAATTTAGCCGGTTAGAGTGGTGACTCCGAGTGCGGAGACTACAATTAATGCCGATTTGACGCTGCAGCCCGATTCTTCTCTTTTATAAGCATTTGAGCTGTCGTAAGCTTCTGCGGTCGCTGGCGGCTGAGCCGCCAGACGGTACTACGTTGTATGAACCGTAGAGCATGGCATACTCCTCTTGAGTATATCCCTATGGCGTGATCACCTGAGAGCGTGAATGCCCCAGATTTAATGGGATGCGGTTATTGACGAACTGAATATGTGACGAATGCGAACAGGAGATCAGCCAGTCAAATCTTACTGTGCCGTGTGGGGCCACGCATGCTTTTCGTTGCTGTGCCGGCGGGGTACATTAAACAGCTAGGGGGGATATCAGGGTCTTGCTTTTGACTGAATACGGAGCGCGAGAAGGAGAGGACTCCGAGAGCTTGAATGATGACTTGCATGTTACCCCTGAGGCCTCGCTTCGGTACGCGACGTGGCAAGGCGCTGAAAGGGGGAAGGCACTACCCTCAGGCATTGTTCCATGCATATTTCACTTCATACGCGCACGACCGGTAACACACTTACAGTCTATTGTTGGTTTGGTGACGCGTACAGTTTGGTCCATCTCGCTTCCTTTGCCTTTTGAACTCGCACAACCCGTAAGTTTCTTTTGCTTTGTAACTCACTATACTCATTCAAATCTCAGCAACATTGATCTTGGGAGTTCATTTTATACACTCGACCATTCCTTAGGCAGCAGCATTCTCTCCATTACTTTAGCCGATTTAAGCAATCTTCTCTTTTGCTTACTTCCTCGCTTATCTAATTGTCCGACATTCTAGAAGCTGAGGCTGAGATCTCAACTATACCCGAGCCCCAGCATCTCTACGATCAGGTTGCATTGGAAACGCCACACCGTAGAAGTTTCTTCCCAACTACACTTTTCAATCCGATAGTAAGTAAGAAACGGCCGAACTTTCTCGCCGTTTGAAATCTCAAGACGCCGGTGCATTTCACGATGTTGTGGAAACCAATATGTGGTAAGTTCTCTATCCCCTACATTCCACTTCGACTTTTTGGCGAAGGATATCAAATGAAATGGAGACTAAAAACTGCTCCAAGATCAGACGAGCGACAAAGCTCAATTCAACTTCTGCGCAAATCCAGATGCGGCCCTAGCCTTCACAGTTCTATTCGGTCTATCGTTCTGCGCCCATGTCCTCCAGTCATTTACCTTTCGTAAGAGATTCTGCTGGGTAGTCTCTATGGCAGCAGCCTGGGAGTTTGTTGGATTTGCAACCCGACTCTATGCCACCAAGGACCAGCTAAAAGACACCTCTGGTTCCGTGGCGGGTATTCTTGTCCTCCTAGCGCCGTTATGGGTGAACGCCTTTGTGTATATGGTATTTGGCCGGTTGGTCTACTATTTTCTGCCGGATCAGAAAATTGGTGGAATTCGCGCGGTCAATATGGCTAGGTGGTTTGTCTGGCTTGATATCACGTAGGTGCTCTTTTTCATTTTGCTGAAAATTCACGATTGACTTTGTATAGTGCTTTCCTCATCCAACTGACAGGTGGTGTCCTGACTCAGAATGAAGACGTGAAGATGGTAAAACTCGGTCTACGACTCTATACAATTGGCATTGGAATTCAAGAGGCATTTGTTGTGCTTTTCTTGGGGCTAGCTATCCGTTTTCATTGGAAGATGGTCAAAGGCCACGGTCGTATCGACCGTGGAAACGGCTGGGCAAAACTCATGTATACCGTATACGGTACCCTGCTCATGATAACCGTAAGATTCTGCCTCTCCTTTCTTTACTATCCTCTTCTCTTCATCCCCAAATACTAAAAGTCATCTAGATCCGCATCATTTTCCGCCTCTGTGAATTCGCAGATGGAAACGTCAATAACAAGCTCGCAACTACAGAGGTCTACTTTTACGTCTTAGATGCCGTCCCAATGTGGTTCGCGCTCGTAGCCTGGAACATTGTCCACCCAGGATTAGTCCTGGAAGGACCTGAATCCGAATTTCCCAAGAAGCCCTCTCGTAGAGAGAAAAACAAAGTGAAGCGAGCAAATAAGGAGGCGAAGAAAGCAATGAAGCTCGAAGAGCGAGAGAGAAGACATCATCGTAAGCATACACATCAACGCATTCACAGTGGTGCTGATGAAATCATGTTATCAGATCGAGGGGTCATGGTCTAAACACTGGGCTTTGCTTTGCTCCCTGCATTGTTCATGGCGTCATAATAACCTTCTAGACTTATGGAACTCTAGAACTGTTGACCACTCATATCGAATGGAGTTGAACTTGGGTGGTGGGAAATGGCTTAAGGCAGCGGGGTTTACAGCTTTTTTGCATTTGTTCATTTGTTTTACCTCATCATTCATATCTTTTTGTCACTAATTCTATTACGAAAACTTTGTACGAGACTCTTGAGCTCTAGCTTGCTCTACACTGGTGGTAAGCTGCTGGCTCGGCTTTATTTCTTCGTTAGATATTCTGGGGGTTACTGGCATTGCATTGAGCATACTACTATAGATTATTTGGAAGATGAGAATGCTCAGATTGGTGACACAGCTTATTTTTTGAGAGAAGTAGAGGTTGATCAGCAAGCAGACTTAATTCAAATTGAATCTTGACACTTCGCCTGCTGGCTCTGTCCCTTAAACCACTGTTATTTATCCTAAATTATTTTCTGAAAACTAAACTAGTTTGTGAATATATATTACACGGGAAAATTTAAGAGCATATGTTGTATGATCAGATTGAATTTCTGAGACCGCATTTTGCCCTGAGGCTTACCTGTTGGTCGTGTTTCGAGGGAACATCTCTTTGCTTCCAGTTAAAGTCCAATTCAGGATGCTTGCGTGCAACTTTTGGTGATATCCCCATTTCGGACCCGGGCACTAGCCTGGACCAGAGAGGACTAACGTCAGCATTGACTATAAACTTATTTAAGATCGATGTGGCATAAATAAACATGCTTTAGCTCCACGTCAAGGCGGCGGTGTTCAGCAAAGTGCTACCCCTGAGTTATTGTGGGGTAAAGGACTCGTCTAAGCACGGTAAGCAAAAATATGTTTTATACACGTACCGGCATCTATCATCCATTTCTCACTAGTCTGGAATTATCTCCTATCTGATGTAGTGTCAGATTGCATTACCTGTGGGATCACGGTGTGAGATCAGCATGCTCACTACCTCAATGGAAAGCTTAGGATCTGTTGATCCGTTTGGTTTAGATTGCTGTGGGTAGTGATGTAGTGTGTTTCTAGACAAACAAGGGAAAAACCAGCGAAGAAGGAATCACGACCTTCGGTGACTATTTCCAGGTACAAAATCACGTTTTGCTTTCGGCGAGTCCGATGGACAACGGTAACAGGCTATGCCATATTTTTCACGTTACATGGTTATATGCTTTGGTCTAGGTAGGGGAAGTCTGTCCGAAATACTAGGCATCCCCATGAGTCTTTCATCACTTGGTTTGATAAAGCTCTCAGCCACTTCGCCGAGTCTCAACAGCTGCATGAGATCCAAATTTCTGATTGGTTCCTAAAATGATAATCTTATCACTCTATCTATTGCCTCATTGACGTCATCTCTCATTCCTATACTCGAGAGGACAGTGGACACATCTGAGTGAACAGGACAGGAACTATAGTCCAGAGTCCTTCAATTTGCTCAACAGCGCTTCTTCCGATTAAGTGTTGTACTATTACCAAGCTTTGCTAGCAATCATGTTTTCCATATCTCAACACGCGAACCTTCCCTCTAGGTCATCACCACCAACTCGTTCATACACTGGCTCAGATACTGTCGGTGGCTACTCTCATATTGACATGCCAAGCAGCGAAGCTTATCTGGGAGAAACTGTATCTGGGGTTTGTACCCCTAGTTCAGCATCAACACCCACTCAGAAGCTGGACATCTCGCATCAAGAATATACTTTTTCGATCTCAGTTTCAAATGCTCTCTACGGCAAAGCAATTCACTTTCGAGATGAGTTCCTATCCAAGATTACTCAGACGCCTTCATCGAATATCTCTTTTGCGGCTGGATTTATGCAATTTCTCATGAAGAAAATCGAGGTTGCATACATTGCTCCGAGAGATAGAGGAAACTGTAACAATCTATTGGCACAGTCATTTGAGTCATTTGAACACGAATTCCTCCAAGGTAATGAAGTGCACGCTATGGTTGCTGAACTCTGTCTTGGGATTGATGAGAGCAACGCAATCCTCCAAGTTTACTTCCAAGTGCAAAATTTGCTTGGTCGGTCGAGTGGACGGGTGCCCTCTGCACTTTGTCGAGCGGCAAACGTTGGAAAAGCCGTGATATACGCTATCTTCGGGGGCCAAGGGAGCGACAGACAGTACTTTGACGATATTCGGAGCGTCTATACGACATACCAACCCATCCTTACCGATTTTGTTGGACAAGTATCTAGGCACTTAGATGGTTTAGCAAACGATGAAAGATTCCGTGCACAATACCCACGAGGGATAAAAGTTGAGGCATGGCTTGAGGATGAGGGGTCACAGCCGGAACACGAATATCTTATCATGGCACCTTTGAGCTTTCCGTTGATCGGATTGCTGCAGCTCATGCATTACAAGGTGGCATGCCATGTCTTGGGCTACACGCCGAGAGAAATGCATGAGACTCTTACCGGTGTGACTGGTCACTCCCAAGGAATCATCATTGCAGCAATTGTTGCAGCTGCAACGTCTTGGAAGTCATTTGATAACCTGGCGCTAGAGGCGCTTAGCATTCTACAATCTATTGGTACACGAAGCCAAGAAAGGTTCGCAGTATCCTCACTGGACCCCCGAGTTGTCAAGGATGCCGTGGATCATGAAGAAGGGACTTTGTCGTCGATGCTCAGCATTCAAAATCTACCAGTCGAAGAGGTGTATCGGTTTGTCGCCAAGGCTAACAATCATCTTCCAAAGGGGGAACAAGTCGAAGTGGCACTCATTAACAGCCCAACTCTGACGGTAGTTGCTGGACCGCCACTTTCTCTATATGGTTTAAATTTATTGTTGAGAGACGCGAAGCCTAAAGGCGAGAGTCAAAGTAGAATCCCTTTCAGCCAAAGAAAATCGAATTTCTCAAATCGCTTCCTTCCCATTACGGCTCCCTTCCACAGTTCATATCTTTCTGAAGTCGCAGCTTTAGTTGTCGAAGATGTCAAAACAATCGGTTTGCAAGGAAAGGATCTATGGATTCCTGTTTTCAGTACAATCGACGGGACCGATCTCCGCAATCGAGGAGAGTCTGGAATTGTGGAGGAATTGGTTCATATGATAACGGCAGGGACACTCCAGTGGGAAGCGGCTACCAACTGGGACGATGCTACACATATCATTGATTTTGGACCTGGAGGTGTCTCTGGTATCAAACCTCCACTCAACAAGAACAAGTATGGATCTAAAGTCAGAATGATCCTTGTAACAAGGCAGGATGGTAACGATAGAGATGTTGGATACAAATCCGAACTTTTCAACAGCGAACTTCCGCGTCCGCTATATGGTGAGATCTGGGGTCAGAAATACAAACCTCGACTGAGACATGTTGCAAGTGGACAACCTCTTCTTGACACCAAATTAAGCCGGCTTTTAGGACTGCCGCCTATGATGATTGCTGGCATGACCCCTACCACTGTTTCATGGGAGTTCGTTGCCGCTACAATGAATGCTGGCTATCATATCGAGCTTGCTCTAGGTGGCTATCAGAACGCAACTACTTTAACAGCTGCCATTGACAACATTGTCAAGAATGTACCTCCCGGTAGAGGAATTACCTGCAACATTATTTATGCGACACCGCGAGCAGTTGGATGGCAGATCCCCCTGCTTACCGAGCTTCGAGCCAAAGGCGTACCAATTCACGGACTTACTATTGGAGCTGGAGTTCCTTCACCCGATGTCATTAGCGGTTACATCAAGAGCATGAACTTGAAGCATATTGGACTTAAGCCTGGTTCCATTGAAGCAATTCATCAAGTGATCAGGATTGCTCGAGAATACCCTAATTTCCCAATTATACTTCAATGGACAGGCGGTCGTGGTGGAGGTCATCATTCCTGCGAGGATTTCCACCAGCCAATACTGCAAACGTACAACCAGCTACGAGCTTGTAAAAATGTCATTCTTGTGGCAGGTAGTGGATTTGGAGGATGGCAAGACTCCCTCCCGTATATGAGCGGTACTTGGAGCGAGAAATATGGCCAGAAATCCATGCCTTTTGATGGCATTCTCCTGGGAAGTCGAGCCATGGTTGCCAAGGAAACAAAAACCAGTCTCGGTACTAAACGAGCTATCGTTGATGCTATTGGTGTTGACGATTCCCGCTGGGAAGAGACATACAAGGGCGAGGCTGGTGGAGTTGTCACAGTGACTTCTGAGATGGGCGAACCCATCCACAAGTTGGCGACACGAGGAGTCAAGCTTTGGGCCGAGCTTGACAGGACAGTGTTCAAGCTCGAGAGGTCGAAAAGAGTCGCTTGGCTACAAAACAAAAAATCATATCTTATTTCACGTCTAAACGATGATTTCGCCAAGCCATGGTTTGGGAAGAACTCGGACGGGGACGCGGTCGATCTTGGGGAAATGACATATTCCGATGTCGCTTTTCGCTTGATTAGTCTTATGTATGTTACGAAGGAGAGCCGATGGGTTGACACGTCATGGCAAAGATTTCTGTTCGACTTTCTACTTCTCGTCCAGTCAAGAACGCTGTCCTTCGATGATCAATCGGCGCCGTTCTTCGAAAATATTGATGATCTGGTTGCCCCTGAGGCAAAAGTTACAGAGTTTTTCAACAAGAATTTCAAGATCGCAGAACAGCGACTGGTGTATCAAGACACTCAGGAATTCGTGGCAATGTGTAAGAGAGCTGGGCAGAAGCCAGTTCCATTCATTCCCGTTTTTGATGTGGACTTCGAGACGCTTTTCAAGAAGGATTCACTGTGGCAATCGGAAGACCTTGCAGCGGTTATTGATCAGGATGTTGGCCGTATCTGCGTACTGCAGGGCCCTGTTGCTGTTCAGTGGTCAAAGGTCGTTGATGAACCGATAGGCGAAATTCTGGGGAATATACACAATGCGTACATTGAGAAACTTCCAACAGAGGAGCTCACTACTATTAAGACAAGCAAAGCTCCAGATATTGACTACTTTGGAAATCTGTACGATGATTTGCTCGGATCTACTCTTCCGGATGGCGTGACAGCATCTGAGCGAGACAATGAAACGCTCTACCAAGTCGAAAAAGGAAAATCCGTTGACCTATATCAATGGTTCAGCCTACTGGGTGGCGATAATAATGATTGGAGACAGGCATTTTTCAAAACTTCTACTATTTTCCAAGATAAGACGGTCGATGAAAATCCTGTGAGGAGGCTCTTCAGTCCTTCTCCTAACACTTCTGTGCTTGTAGCAGATGCCGAAAATTCTCAAAAAACAACTCTATATTTGTTGGATACTAGTCACGGTGACAAGAGTGAGCAGACGAAAATAATCAAGGTCAGAGCACAGCAAGAAAATGTAGTTACCATGGAGATATTCGACCATCGCAACGCCCTAGGAAAACCAGCAGGACTTATCCTGTGTTTCAGATACGACCCTGCGGCAATCTATGCACCCATTCACGAAATAACGCACGACCGAGATCACCGGATCAAGCAATTCTACCATCGAATCTGGTTTGCCGAAGACCTCCCGGAAATCGCGGCATCAGTCAACGACGAATTTGACGGTGGTAACTTTGCCGTTTCCAGCGACAGCATTGCCAAATTCACACGCTGCATTGGAAATCAACATGATAACTTCAGCATACGTCTTGGGAAGAAACTCGCGGCACCACTCGACTTCGCAGTTGTGGTAGCATGGAAAGCACTTATGCGTCCATTGTTCGCAGAAGGCATCCGCGGTGATCTACTGAAGTTAGTTCACCTGTCAAATAATTTTCGGATGCTACCTGGAGCAGCAGTCATTCAAGAGGGCGATGAGCTCCAGACAAAGTCTCGAATTACAGCAGTCATCAACGAAAATACAGGCAAGAAGGTAGAAGTGCAAGCCCAGATTTTCCGGTCTGGTGAAACTATTCTTGAAGTCACTAGTCAGTTTCTATATCGAGGAGTTTTCGATGATTTTGAAAATACATTTTCTCGTCTAAAGGAGCCGGAGGTAGAAATCTATCTGCAAAAACCAAGAGAGGTTGCTATCTTATTATCTAAGAGCTGGTTTCAGCTGCATAATCCAGCCATTAATCTGGTTGGCCAAAAACTAGTGTTCAAGCTCCATTCTAACTATGAGTATGAGGATACCTCTGTTTATAGTTCAGTGAAAACCACAGGGGATGTAGTATTGAAATCTTCAAGAAAAGATGCTGTTCCAATAGCTTCGGTCGTCTACAAGGCTGGAACTTCCAAAGGAAATCCTGTCACAGAATATCTCAACCGCCATGGAGCAGCACCGGAACCACGTCGAACATTCCAAAGCCCAATTCACGCAGCAGAGACTGATGCCATTGATGTAAGGATGCCCCTGATCAACGATAACTACAGTTTTCAATCTGGAGATTTCAACCCCATTCACATCTCACCAACCTTCTCCTCATACGCCAAGCTCCCAGGCACCATAACACATGGAATGTACACCAGCGCCCGAGCACGCGGCATTGCAGAAAAACTCGCATGTACCTCACACACGAAGAATTTCCGGGCATGGAAATGCTCGTTTGCAGCTATGGTTCTCCCTGGGGATAACCTCCTGATGGAAGTCTCTCACATTGGAATGGTCTGCGGGAGAAAGATCATGAAGGTGGAGGCTACCAATACGGACACGCAAACAGTGGTTTTAGTTGGTGAGGCTGAGATTGAGCCAGAAGATACAGCATACCTCTTCACTGGTCAGGGAAGCCAACAAAAGGGAATGGGGATGGATCTGTACGCCACGAGCGCGGCGGCTCGTCGTGTCTGGGATTATGCGGACAAGCATTATAGCGAGAATTACGGTACGTTTTTCTAATCCTCCTCAAGGTGAACGACGATCTAAATCATGAAATATAGGCTTCAAAATAACCGAAATTGTGCGGAATGACCCAAAAGAACTAACTGTATTCTTCGGCGGTCCACGAGGGCGACACATTCGCAACATATACATGTCGATGAACTACGAACACATTACTCCTGATGGGACTTCACAACTCAAGCCCATCTTCGCAGACATAAACTCGGAAACAGAATCTCACACTTACCGCTCTGCAACTGGGCTGCTCTCCTCAACCGAGTTCACCCAGCCCGCGCTGGCGCTGATGGAACTAGCTACGTTCTTCGACTTGCAGGAACGAGGCTTGGTGTCGAAAAACAGTCCATATGCCGGACACTCGCTAGGTGAATATTCAGGACTATGTGCTGTGGCCAATATCATGTCGATTGAGAGCCTCACATCGGTTGTGTTCTATCGTGGTTTGACGATGCAGGTTGCTGTTGAGCGTGATAATTTGGGGCGCTCTGATTTTGGGATGTGTGCTGTGGATCCTAGTCGACTCACTAAGGGTAAGTACAATGGCCTCACAATTGCAAAAACGAGTGCTGATATCTCTTAGGGTTTGATGAGGCCTGTTTGAAGCTCGTGGTTGAGAGAATCAGCGCAGAAGCTGGGTGGCTACTCGAAATTGTCAACTACAACATTGCGAATTTGCAATACGTTTGTGCGGGCGAGGTACGTGCCTTATTTCATTCTCATATGTAGCTCGACTCTCCTACCTAACCGATCAAATTCAGCCTCCGAGCTAACAATTTCCGTTCCCAGCTCCGTGGCCTCGAATGTCTCACCAACGTCCTAAATGTCCTCAAAGATCAAAACATCATCATGTCACCCAATAGCACAAGCAATTCCCAACTCACTACTATCACCCACACGCAAATTCTGAAGATTACCACAAAGTCAACACCAATCAAAGCTCTCACCCGGGGCCGAGCTACAATCCCCCTAAAAGGCATCGACGTCCCCTTCCACTCCTCCTTCCTCAAACCCGGCATCGGCAGTTTCAGGAACGTACTGCACCAACACATACACGTTGACACCCTCGATGTGACGAAATTGAGTGGGCGCTACATCCCGAATTTGACCGCGAAGCCCTTTTTGGTGAATGAGGAGACTTTTGCGGAGGTGGCGAGGTTAACGGGAAGTCAGCGGCTCAAGAATGTTGTGGATAATGTAAGCTGGTTCTTTTGTTTTTGCATATTTGGTTTGCGGGCTAACATCAATTCAACAGTGGGAAGCATACGCACGAGGAGAAAAGTCGCTCGCTGAGGTTCATTGATCAAATAGGCAGGCACTGTATATGGATCATGGCGTTATGGTTTCTTACTTCGAGGGGAAAACATGTTTTTCAGAACTTCTGAGCTCTTAGGCACATTCACGAAAGATGAACAAGAGAGAAAAAGCGATCCCAAACTATTCAATATTTCCTTACTCAAATCCCTAGCAGAAACGTGTTTTAATAGACGATTGTCAAATGAAATTTATGAACCCTTGGTTTTCAGAGTTCAGTTGCCAAGCTCCACGAAAGCAGATAACGCAATCTCAATCAATGTTAATGAATCTACGAACCTTTGGCTTAATTGGTAGCTATAGCCTTGGCGCAGATTTGATATGACCTAGTATTGCAGACAGATCAGGTGCGGTGAAGAACACTAGCTCCCCTTCAAGTCTACTACAATAACATGAACGACGTCGTAGGGCGGTCAGCGTAACCTTACCCTGCAAACCCCCCATGAGTCAAAGTCAGTTTCTCATTGTCGAGAACAGCTTTGTTGTCAATAAATATTTTACCGTCGAGAACTACCAATTCCAAACACCCATCTCTTCACCACTGTTTCGCTCAATCCTGGAATTGTTGATTCACATAACACCGCCCTCTAACAGAAGAAAATGTATCAAGACTTGAAACGTTACAGATTCTATGAACGATATTTTGACACTTCCTTTGCGATATTTAGGAGTTAAAGTGAGAGAGCGGGAAATAGAGCATACAAGTAATTGCCTCTAACTTTTTAGCTTATTATTATACTCTTAAAATCACAGATAATTAAGTATATAGCGAGTACTAAACATCGTCTCCCAGACTGTTTGCTGATGTATTCGCAGTAGTAGTCATCCGATAGAGCATGACATCAATTATCCCAACACCACAAACCAATGGATGGATCTGAATCTACTATCTACATCTCAGATACTCAACAAACAGGTGGACCAAGATAAAAACAGCCCCATCCCGATAGTTTCTAGCCAACAAGAAATATTCCTCTTCCCCCGAAGATTGACGTACGACAAGACAATAGCGGCGCAAGGCCCTCAACCTTCCTTCCTTCCTTCCTTCTCCTCTTCGCCTCCTCCTTTAAAACCCCTTAGATAAAATAAACATGCCCCTTCCTACTACAAAACTCTAGCACCTCTTAGAACCGATCTAATCTAACTAGATCCTCCCTCCCTTTCCATCAAATCAAAAGCCCCAATTCCCACACAACGAAACGAAACGCAAGCTTGTGCGCATCGTGCTGAGGTAGACGGACAGGGTCGAACAAGCCATTTGTTGTAAATAGATCTTGAAGTTTAAGATGGATGGACACTGGAATGCTTTTGATTTCACCGGGTATGTATTTCTTGGCGACAGGAAGTGTGGGAGTACGTAGCAACACATACATTCCCAGGGACACAAATCATAAAACGAGTAGGCAAGAGAGAGAGAGAGAGAGAGAGGGAGGGAGAGATCATTGATGTCTTTTCCATTCATGTGCAATGCCACTACTTGACCAATTGACTGACCTCAACCTGCCACCAGTGTGTCTACACATCATCCCCTACACCACCCTTCCACTCTCCTCATCTCACCCTGATTTTGATCCACCCCCAAACCCTCATCCCACTCATAGCTCTTGTTCTCGGCAACCAAGGTCAGTTCAATAAGCAGTACCGCACCGCCACCCACCCCTCCTATGTTCCCCTTCCAAAATTGCGGGTACATCCAGGCTAGAAGAAAAAACTTTCTGCAGGCAAAATGATGCTTACAAAAAAGAATCTGATTACAGAAAAGGTGTGAAAAAGAGGACAATAGATTAACACATTACTGGTTGATCGTCGTGTTGAGTTGGAAGCGCAAAAGGTTGTGCAATAGTCGTCGTAATAGTAGTGTGTAATCTTGCCTCCACATCAACATCGTTTTGATCTTCTTCCTCCAAGGTGAGAGGAAAGCAAAGGAGTTCAGTAAATGTGTAGAGAATCGAAAAATGTACGTCTTGAGCGAATTAAGAGGCACCTGTTGTTTAAGTTCAAGGAAAAAAGACAAAGAAAATAGTTTGTACAAGACATTCGTCATCGCCATTCGTGTCACCTGACCCGCCCCGAACCGATTACGCCGTTTGTGTATCCCTAGTCTTGTGTATTGGTGTATCTCCAGTTCGCCGAAAGAAATATTTGCATCCGAGATCGTGTTCTAGTGAATTTACAATGCTTGACCAGGGACGGGCTTTCGGGTTGGTGGACTTCCATGTGACTGAGGAGCTCCATTATCCATTGGACCAGCTGGGTTCATTCTGCTTGGTCCAGGAGGGCTGTTTCTTCGGCCTTGGGATTGAGCGTTTGATGGAGCGCGAGGACGACCTTGTTGATTTGGGTTCATTGGTCTGTTTGGGCTACCATTGTGACCATTGGGAGTCATTGGTCGGCCCGATGGGGACATTGGGCGACCCTGCTGCATGGCGGGTGACATAGGACGGCCTTGTGGGGGTCCTCGGGGTCCATTCTGTTGTGGACGAGGCTTGACTGGACGAGTTGAAAGGCATGTTCTTGGAACAACGCCTTGTTGCGAGCGATCGAGACGAATGCAAAGAGCCCATCCATCATCGTATTCGTGTAACATTCGGATTAATTGACCAGCGCGTAATTCAAGTTCATCGTCCATAGATGGCTTGAAGTCGAGTTGAACACGGTGAACGGCGCTATTTACTGGACCACCAGCCGCAGCAATTGCCACGGATGTAGGAGTCTTAGTTGGGGTTGAAGTGGACTCAGCCGTCTCGCTGAACTCGGTTCCGGCGGGACTTGGAGGACCCATGAATGGACCAGATTTGGTAAAGTCAAGAGCCTTGGGACCGTTCTCACGCTTAGAAGCAGCACGTTTAAGAACTGGAGCAGCCACCGCGGCAGCTCCCGCAACGGCAGCGCCAGCAACGACACTTCCAACCATTGGAGCATTGTAGGGTTCGGCAACTGGGTTTACCACGACTGGGCTTGTCATAATGGTTGGTCCATTGGCATTAGCGGGATCTATTGTCTCAGCGTGGTTTCCGAAAGGATTGGCAGTGTTGTTAGATTGAGCAGTATCAGGTCTAGACATGGGAAGAGGCTTCTCGGACATTGGTACGGCGGTACCAGTCATGAGAGCATTACCCTGGCTTTGACGCTTCTCCGACAAGTTTGGAAGGAATTGAGTGACTGGGCGAAGAGAAAGACGTGGCGCGGTAGCGCTCGTGGCACTTGTATTATTTGTTCGGATGCTGGCAGCGCGTTGGTGATCGGCGAAAGGATCGTCATGCTTCTCACGGTCGGCCACAGCTTGCCTCTGGGCATTCTTACGCTTCTTGAAGCAATACAACACGATTGAAAGGATAGCTCCGACCAACAACAGAATACCAATTGCGATGCCGGCCTTGGCTCCAGCACTCATTCCATCACCTGAAGTAGCTTCGGCGTTAGAAGTTGAGCTTGCTGCCGATGCAGTCTGCGATAACGAAGGCGTTGAGATAGAGAGGCTGCTAGTGGCAGTGAGAACAGCAAGAGATGTCGCGAGAGTAGTTGGAGGAGCAGTGATGGCGGTAGGGAGGGAGGACGACGATTCGCGGGTCGCACTTGACGAGACTGTATCGATGTCAATTTCGCTCGAGGCTTTGCTGGAATTCGCGACAACTGCAGAGCTGGAGCTTTGCTTGATGACAGGAGCGGCGGAAGATTTCGATGTCGCAACTGGAGCTACGACAGCAGGTGTTGTCGCCTTTACAGCGGGAGCGGTCGTTGCAGGTATTTCGTCTTCTGGAGAAGCTGCGGCAACTCCAACAGTTGTATATCCCCCAATGGGTCCATCGAAGGTTGGCGTCGCGGTCACGTAGACGACTGATACCAGAGTTGCTGGAACAGGAGCTGGTTCTGGGACAGCAACACGCGCATGAAGCCGGTGAAGGTGATTGTGACTCGCCATGGTAGACTCGTGCACGATCTGATCTTCGTGATGGAAGTTGTGGTGTCTGAGGGTAGGAGGATCGGTGGAGGTGTAATTAGGATATTATTTACCCGTGGCGGGAGAAAAGAGCGTGGTGCGATCGAGTTCGCGATAAGGTTTGTTGTTTTTTTTGGGGGGGGTTTAAAGAGTGTGTGGTTGTACGACGATCACGTCTGTGGAAGGAGGACTTGACGGTTGAGCAAACAATCTGTCGATAAAAGAGGGACGACAGAGAGTTGTGCTTTCCTTGCAGATGGAAGGTACGAAGGATCACGACTGCGACGACGAGGACGTGTGAGGAGGAGGAGAGGATCGAAAAGAACGAAAGAAGGGGAAGCGAAGGTCAAGAGGGTGGTCCGAGAGACAGCCAGTGAGCCAGAGAGCAAGACGGGCTGATGGGTGGGGAGCAATCACCCAGAGTCCAATGAGAGTGGGAGTTGTAGTGGGGCAGGCTCTTCCGGTTGATGACGGCTCTCCTCTATTTGGCTTAGCGTCAGGTACGGATCAAGGATTGTGCGAGATTGTTTTTACGGGTCTATCAACTACTTCAGCCAATGAAACTCTCGTTCCTCTCAGACCCTGGGCTCGACCCCAGTCCGTTCCTCACGCTAGCCATGGGAGGGAAAGGGATTCCCCTGACGATCTTCATAATCTCTCGTGCGCACCGCTTTTAATAGCAAAAAGTTCTGCCAAATCTCCCAAATTTGACTCCCACCGACTCTGACCAACACGCTTATTTTGCACCAGCACACGGGACCCACGAGGTCCCGGCCATCAATCTTCATCATATCGCCGTCCATGTGGGAAGGTCGTGGTCGGTCGACGGTCGACTGTCAATGGTCGTCAATCGTCAATCGTCAATCGTCAATCGTTAATCGTCAATCATCCGCTGGTCACGCAACTGCCCTCCACCAGCATCATAAAATGCTCCGTTATCAACAGCTTCATTTCTCGGGGTTTTGATTATGACATCTCACGTCAACTTGTCCCATGTTGGATAACACCGCCGGAATCCGACACGAGATCCGCCCCGTTTTCTGTCTCCGCCACTCCTCTCAATCTCTGTGTTCCTATGAAGCATAAATTTCAACCTCTATTGCACAATTTCACAATACAATGCATCTCTCCTAAACACCTTCCCCCACGCGATTTGATCGTCCTTGTTCGGTCATGCAAAGCGCCAGAGATCTCCCAGAGCCATCATGGTGGATGAGAGGCTCTTTTCAATTGGCGCGCCAGATCAGATCATCTGTCCAATATCACAGCCGCGTGACCGGATTGGCGATCTCGTTCGTCCCAATTTCGGGAATGACCAGGGGATAAGCGCCCTTCGCAGAAATATTGAAATATTCCTGGAAACAACGCGGTCATCGACGGGAACGATAGAGGATAGGAGGCGCGTTATCGTACCGAATGGGCTGTCGGTACTGTATCCTCTCAATTGCATCATGCTCTATTTATATGTGTGGCCTCATATACTCGTGGAGGTTGCGAGGACCAAGCTTCAATTGTAAAGAGAAATATCAAAGTTGATGCCAGTCACGTGTCACATCAATGCGCCTCAATTTTGCTTCTTACATTACCTTCAAATAGTCTCGGGGTCTTATGTCCTTCACTCGTATCTCGCGTTTGCTCATTTTCCGCTATCGATGGCTCTCCTTTACAATTATCAAATTTGCTGTCTTGTTCACCATGTTCATAATAATTCCCCTATAATAAAGAGAGGCCAAAAAGCCAGTGGCACGATGTGGATGATGCTTGAGTATCGCTCGTCGTGGATTTTCTCCAGTAATCCTTCGTTGAATACCACTCGGCTTCTACCAAAGTACCCAGACGTTAAGGGCCTGTTAGATCTCATTGAGCGACGCAGAGGAGATTTTTCGCTCCCTTTTGTTCCCTCGCTATCATCGAGCATCAAGTTCTGTGAACTTTGTGTAGTTAATTGAATCTCCCGCAATAAGATGTAGCCAAGCTATATGTAGGCACGTGCTCCACATATCAATTGCAACCAGAAAACAAGGTCCAATTTTGCCCTTTGTCTTGCCCATGCACATGATAATCAGTTCAATTTCCAGATTCCAGTTGATACTACGCAATTGTTCTCGCTTCTACACAAAAGCCGAGTTGGGAGCTTGAGGTAAAAGTTTAGATGCTCGAGCAACCACGGACCACATTGTGGCTTATGCGATATAAGGGGCCCCAGAGCCTACGAATAGACAATGCCCGAGCAAGCACTACTTGACTTGTTCCTGACTGTCACTGTTTCGTGTAACTCTGCCAGATGTTTCGAAACGGCTGCAGTACCAAGTCCCAAGCATGTGCAAACGAATACGAAAAAGTTTGTGGACGAGTGTCTTTTTGTAGTATTAAAGCTTCTAGGAGGGTACACGCTCTGCAGCACATCAGATCCATCTCGAATGATCAGGACTTAGAGGTATGGGAAATTGGGGGAGAAGATCCTTTGGTTGCTACATGTGTAGAGTTCGACGTATCAAGGTATGACACCGATGAAACTTCAAATTCCATGTAGCACGTGCAAATTTCTGATGACTTTGATATCGCCTATAGTGCGATGAGACGAAGCCTAAATGTTTGCAGTGCGAAAAGTCTCGACGGCAGTGTCATGGCTATAGAGATGGTGCTGATGTCGATGTCAACACTAAATTCCGTGACGAGACTACCTCTACGGAGAAGAAAGTGCAACGGAAGGCAAGTGCTCGGCATAGACGCCTACATGATGCCACCTCATCGGCGCCTATTCAGAGCCAGGATTCCCAGCTAAGCTCTGTGTCAAAAGCACTTGCCATTCCAGTAGAACAACGAGCTCTATGTTTCTTTCAGCACAATTTCGTTCTCGGAGAGGGCATGAGAGGGCATATGCATTTCATCCTGCCCATGATGCAGGCTAGCAATCGAGAAGGAAATAGTGCTCTACAAGCATCATTCTCCGCTCTTTCGTTGGCGGCGTTGGCTGATGGACCACACACAAGAAGCATACAATCTACAGCGTTGCGACAGTGCTCGATTGCCTTGCAAAAGCTCAAGTGCGCATTGTACGATCCCGTGTTGGCTGTCGGCGATGAAACTTTGTTGAGCATCTACTTACTGAACATTTTTGAGGTAAACTTTTCCCTAACGTTAATTAACACCTATGCTCTTAACAAAAATGGAGAGGTCGGTACTGACATACCGATGTAATAGGCGATCACTGGCTCGAAAATTGGTCGAGGAATGAGTCACGTCAAGGGAGCCGTCGCTGTGTTAAAGTTGCGTGGTGGAAACCCTTATGATAACGAGCTTTCTCGTCGATTGTTCAAGGCAATACGTGACCAAGCGGTATCATAATGGACTCGCGTGTTCCTATAATACGTTATGCTGATCAAATTTTAGATACTCAATGCATATATCACCAACAGCCCTGTCGACACTACAATCACATGGCTTCTAGAGTCCGAAGACATTTACACCCGCACCGCAGCATCCCTCCAAATCCGTGTCATTCAACTCGCGCACGACATCAACAATGCCATCCCCACGGCCAAAACTACACCCTCGTGCTTTGCCTCAATACTCACCCTCCTTCTCCGCACCGAAGCCATCGAAGCAGACTATGTTACTTGGTGTAACTCTCTCCCAACCTCATGGAAGCCATGCACCATGGCTTGGATCGACCATATGCGCGAGTTCGACATCTCCACCTCCCCAGTGTTTCCGGGCAAACTCGACATCTATCAAGACATCGACATCGCCAACACATGGAATTTTGCACGCGTGTATAGATTGATCAACGCTGGGCTGCAGGTGAGGTGTAGCGCTTGGCTGCAGTTCCCTGATGATTACCGTATCACAAGACATTATGCAAAGTGCGCAAGGCTTGGAGCGGAGTTGGTGGGGGACGTGGTTGCGAGCGTGCCTTTCTTTTGTGGGTGGACCGGTGGTGGGAACAAGGATCTCAGGGAAGGCTTCATGGAGGATATGCCGGGGAAAAGCATCGCTAGTATGCTGTTGATGTTCCCGATGATGATGGCGAAGAGGAGTGATTGGGCATCTGACGCGCAGTGTGGATGGTTGGATGGGAGAATCAGGGCTGTTAGTGTGGTGAAGGTTAGAGAGAAGTTACCAGTATGTGTATTGCTCTCTCCTCTCTCTACATGATACATATGCCACTTACCCTCGAACCGAGTCTTATTAATGCTTGGATTACTGACTTATTCCGTTGTGTGGATGTGTAGCCAAACATTCGACTTCCAGGTATGATCATCATGCAAGATATCGCAGCGAGGACAGCGGCTTGCTCGAAATCAGTCCCTAGTGTTACGGGAGGATCTTTTGTTGCCGAGAATCCCCGTGAAGGAATCGAAACTGTTGGTAAGATGTCATATGAATGAAATTCGTGGTTATTTCTGTGACATAGCAGCCCGTTTCTTCATCAGTTAAGGAAATTCGGTCGATTTCTCGTGTTCTGTGCGTGTGATGACCTTTCTTGGGATTTGGAGAAACAGAGTTACGGGTTTTGTACGATCTTAGTGCTTGCTGGCATGTACTAGCTTCCTGGTTAGAGTCCCATTGCTTTTCGGTCCATAAACACAAATTAAAAGGATTATCGCCTCATGTCATATTTGCTTCTAGTAGTAACAAGCTGACTTCCATGATTGAAGGACCAAATGCAGAGCATAGCGTGATCTCTTCCACGCTTTTGTTTGAATTATGATCTTTGCTTACGTTTGTGTACTTGGGTCATTTCGTAGAGCGAGAGTCACCTGAGCAAAGAAATTATATAATGTTAGGTATTTGCCCTCTGAGCAAAAGCGAGGAACTCGAGGCCTTTTACTCCTGCTTGTGACCCACTCTTAAGTGCCGCACAACAAAAGTACATAACAAGGTACCTATGCTTATCACATCTGACCCTCTGAATATGACACTAGCAATAACGTTCAATCCATTTCTTAGATAGTTGTCACTGTTAACTGTGAATCTGGAGCTGTAGCAATTAAAGTTCGCGTGCGCTATAATTATGTTAAACATGGTCATGTGACCAGGATTACCACGCTGTATGCCCGCTCTTTGTTGGTCCAGAGCAGCAAGTATTCCTCTATTTTGGAATAATGGAGTTTCGGTTGAAGGTGGAAAATACCCTGATGCCGTTATTATATAAGTATGGTCTAGAAGAGAAATTTCTACAAACCTTTAGCGAAATCGTCAATGAGTGAATGGGAAGGGTTCAAGAGCAACCGTGAATTCGAGAGATCTAAAAATTGATTGGATTTATTCCCTGCATTTCGATGTTATTCATTATTGTACTAAAGCGGTTATCCCCAAGAGTGCATTGAATTATCTCCCTCCTCGAGAGGAACCTTAAGCATTTATTAAAATTGTTCTACATGTGGTTTAACGCCAAACTTACTAGCTACGGAGTTAACATATCTAGTCTCAATGAGAAGTTTTGGATCAAGGCTCATGGAATCGACCTCTGACGACTCGAGCAGTTCAGATTCTTGAATTTTCCACTCGAACCCGACTCTTTGACTGGCGTGCACGGGTTCATGGTCTGAATGTGAAGTGCTCTCTGGGTATCCATAGGGGTAAACAATGGCGGGCAGGCAAAGGATGGCTGTGACGAGACGTCAATTTTTTGAATCACGGGCATGAAATCAGCCAGCGCCCGTTGGATATTCTCTAAGCGCTTAGTGAGTTCGCCATATCGCCTTGACTAAGAAAACTTAGTTCAATGACTCATCCATTTACATTAGGGGCTTTACTTAAGAATTTATTCTGCGTATTTCTGTTGTGCAAACCTTCCCCCTTCTCCTTCATATGAAACAAAGTAGAGAGGTGACATGTACCTCTAGCCAATTGCTGTCCATGTCATTACGGAATTATACCCTGAATGAAACATAAACTGGACACAGTCTAGTCTCCCTCTCTCCCCACGAGTAAGTAAAAGGCTACGACGTCGAAGAATATCGGTCCGGCCAATTGCCTCGTCAGTATGAAATCCTTTCCTTAATTCGAAACCAAGTGATAGAGGACTACTCGCCTTGTCTGTATCCTGCAAGTTCCTATTTAAGTAAGGTCCTAATATACGCCGGAATCAGTCCATCTTGATGGGGTTGTCTGAACAAGCCTTTTGGTATCGCGGTCATTGCGCCGCTATATTATTAAGGAAGCATTTCCACCTCACAAAATACCACTTACTATGTGCCTACAACACGGGCGGTCCCCATAATAGTCAGTAAAGCTTTGCTGCATGGTTATGCATCCCCTATTATTCTTATGTTGTCGTATAGAGACGAGGTCACTGCAAAGAGCATGATTGTATTTTGGCAACCAACTTTCATTTACATTGTCATTATGAACGAGCTCATATCACTATCTATTGATTTGGGAGAGGGCGAGGAGGCTAAGATTCCGCGTCATTCCCATAAAATTACGATCTGCCACTTCTGAACAATATCTACAGGGTTATATTCGCAACCTCAGCCTGCGTATATATCTCTATGATTTTTACCTGCATAATATTACCCCTAGCATCTTTAACAAGTGTTTTAGTTCTTCAAGGCGGCTTTATTCCTGTCGGAACCATGGCTGATGGAGTATTTATTTTCCTCCAGAATGATTTCCTGATCTGTTTCTTGACCATCTTCATATGGGGTATCATCAGCAGCTGGGATATGTACTAGGTTATCATCTCTAACGGTTCCTTGTTAATATGTTCCGAATGATGCTAGCTTGTTTGCTCCTCGTGAGGCCGAGAGCAACAGTAGCAACCACTTGGCGCTGGCAAGAGCAAGTCATGTTGAGAACTCGATATAAGAAGTAGAAGCACCAATAATTGTCAAACGGCTATGCTGATTGTGGTCCCTGATCCCTGTCACGGGTAGATTTTGGGCCTAGGATTCCAATAGGAGAGTTAGAGTCTACAGAAGACGGCTCTATGTATAAGAGAATGTTCCTGAATGTCATTTTATTGCAAAGCGAACGGTTGACAGAATGGTTAAATACGATTTTGAATGTTTGGTCTTAATGATTCACGAACTCATGTGCCGGAATAGCCCATTCGGATTCTTAAATTATAGAGCAAGGGTTTTCCAAGAATATATAGATTTTTGATCATAAAGCGTCGCCTTCAGAGGAATTGTCGATCAAAATATCTGCATCAGTGCTCGTGCAACCCTTCGGGATTCATGCCACCTAACATTAATAGAAACGGCTCTTCGAGAGAATCCCAATTAGAGGTTGTCATTGCAGCTGTGATTGTGAAGAAAGGAGGCTAGGGCTCAATAAAGTGATCACCGCTAATTAAAAAAGAAGAGGAAGAGGAAGTCGGTAAGAAACTCACTATGAGTTTTTCTTAAAAAATAAGTTCTTTGTTAAAGTATGAATTTGAAAATCAGAGGCAAAGGACAAGAGGAAAAGAAACGGGATGGTTACGCACGTGATGCATCGGCAAAATGAAATCCACAGTGAAAACACATTTCTTCTTTGATACTAAAAGTCGATACACGTGAAGCAAACTTTTCTACTATCTAGCAAGTAAAAATCGGTGGAGCAAATGCTACCGCGGCCTCGACTTTTGTAAGACTTACAAGTTTTCTATATCCTTGATCAGGAAGCAACCCCGAGGCCGGTACCGGGCTCGGTAGATCTAAGCCTCTTAGCTTTACTGACAGTTAGCTATTTAACTCGATCCGCATTTTTGATCCGGTCCAACAAGAACAACGAAGAGACAAAGCTACGACAAAAAGACAAAGCCACAACAACCACCTTTCTAAATCATATACATGATGGCAGCCGTTTTCCGCAACGGCCGCTTTTTCACAGAAACAACCCAGGAAAGTATCCAGGCAGAGCCCACATTTGCAGAATGCATGGTAGTCCAAGATGGGATTATCACCCACATAGGAGCCTCAGAAGATGAGGAAGTAATCCAAGCCCAGAATGGCGGCGCAACAATTAGCAATTTAGGCCAAAGGATCGTCCTTCCCGGCTTTATCGACGGGCACATGCACCTCCTTATGATGGGCCAGTCCCTGAAAAAAGTAAACATGGAGCCTTGCAAGAATCTTGAGGACATCAGAACCACCATTAAGAGCTTTGCACAAACTCACCCGGCTGTACCACGCATTCTCTGCAGAGGATGGATGCATTTTATGACGGATGGCAAAGCGCTGGCCAGCATGCTGGATGATCTAGATCCGCGACCCATCTTCATCGACTCCAAAGACCTGCACAGCACATGGTGCAACAGCGCCGCTTTGTCCGAGATGGGAGTGTACGACATGCCCGATATCAAAGGGGGATGCATCCATCGTGATGCTGAAGGCAAAGCCTCAGGGTTACTAGATGAGGCGGCTGCTGTGACGATCGTATGGCCGCACATATCACGCGTGGCACCTATGGAAGAAAAGCTAGTGGCTCTCCGCGCAGCTTTTGAAGCGTACAATGCAGCCGGATACACCGGAGCCGTAGAGATGGCTCTGGATGAGAACGCATTAGAAGCTTTGCAAGAATTACGAGAGAAAGATGGAGAGCTAACTGTACGTTTGGCAGCTCATTGGCTTATTGCGCCCTCAGAAACAGAAGAGGGAAATTTGAAACAGGTGGATAGAGCAATCCAGCTACACACGCAATTCAACGCCCAGGTGAGTCCGGCCTTTAGAATCGTGGGGATCAAGGTGATCTGCGATGGGGTGATTGATGCTTGCACCGCTGCGCTGTGCGAGCCCTACTCCTCAAACAGTGTCTCCTGTGAACCCCTCTGGACAGCTGAGATGCTCGATCCTGTAGTCAGAAAAGCAGATGCTGCGGGCCTGCAATGTGCACTTCATGCTATCGGCGATGGCGCCATCAAGGTAGCAATCGATGCCCTTGAAAAAAATGGTACGCCTGGCCGACGCCACCGTATCGAGCACCTCGAGCTTGCGTCGCCAGAAGACGCAAAGAGGCTGGGCCGTCTAGGAATTACGGCTTCCATCCAGCCTGTCCACGCAGATCCATCTATTCTGCGTGCGTGGCCGAATTTGCTCGGTGAACATCGCTGTGGTCGTGCTTTTGCCTACAAGGAATTTCAGGATGGAGGAGCGAAGCTAGCAATTGGCTCAGACGCACCCACTGCGCCCTATGCCCCATTTCCAAACCTATATACTGCAACCACGAGGCGGTCCGCTAGAGAACCAGATTCGATGGAAAGGGTGAACCAGCACTTTGCTCTATGTCTTGCTAGTGCTGTCTCTGCCGCTACAGCTGGATCTGCATATAGTTGTTTCGCGGATGCATGGACGGGGAGCTTGGAGAAGGGGATGAAGGCTGATTTCGTGGTGGTGGATATGGATTGGAAAGCTGAGAACTTGTTGGGTGCTACTGTACAGGAGACATGGTTAGAGGGGAGGAAGGTGTTTGTTGCAGAGGATGGAGCGAACTAGCTAGAGGTATAAGTTGATACAAATGAACTGCCTGTTGTGGGAATTGGTCGTAGGTCGGTTTACTAATCATCCCAGTAAACTAGCAGCGGAAAAGTCCCTGTTCTAAGAATGTAACTACAGCCACTTACTTTAGTAGCGAAAGGAATAGTTATTACCAAGATTTCTCGTACCTTCTATACTAGTAGGGGTGGTTAACTAATGATAATATATAGTATCTTTATATTACCTTTACCTCCTGATTTTCTACTATAAACAATAAAATATAGTTATAGAATGAACATTATTATAAGGGACTACAACGTTAGAGAGTTACGGACACAATCCGAAAACTTTATTGATATAGATACTAATTTCTTCCCTTTCTCAGGAGAAATACTCAGTCTTCTAAACGATTTACGATCGACTCGCTTATTCCAAGGAAATCGCCGATGGTAAGTCCACGATAAAACGTCCTAAGCAAAGGACCTCGTCTAAGGTTATAGTTCAAAAGTGATAACTCAACGAGTCGTATCTAAGTCAGAGGGCGTTCAGTGATTAAATATACGAGAATTCGAGAGGTTTTAGTAAAGTCTAAAATAAGAGCTACCGCGCGGTAATAAACTATAGATCTAAACCTTCTTCTTTAATACCTATTTTTGCATACACTAAAGAATACTCTGCTCTTTAGTGTAGATTGGCCGTTTAAAAAAAGAGCCATAATTAAAAAGTCATCTTTAATATTCCTTAAACAAAGAGGCTAATTTGATAGATAAGTAGCTGTTATAACCGCGGATTTATTATAGTAACCATTATAGGAAGCGGCTGTATTGAAGCTTTGGAATATTTTTAATACTAGTCACGAGTATAGTTCGATCCGGGTGAGCTAACACTGAGCCCTGATATAAATAACTGAGGTAGCCAGAACGATTCGTCGAACTTGGTAGGTCACGTTCCCTTTTCCGTGAAGGTTTGCCCCTAGATTCACAGTCGCCTTCAGGTTCGATTGAGGCTCGCTGCTTTGCTCTCAGTGCTTATCTCCTTCAACTTCATCTCAACCCCTAATTCGCAATGGAGCTGCTCCCCCACAAGTGCCGTCACATGCTCAAGATGAATTGGCATTTCTATTGATCGAGAGGCTGATAGCTGCCTGCGTTGGTTGTTAGTTTGATTGAGCGCTGCTGCTCAGAATTTTCGAGACTTAATTCTGCAATCCACGTACCAGCCTTTTGTAGCCGTACTTCTTCTACAACCTTTTTTTATTTATTTTTAGCAATTTTGGCATTTAATCGGGAATTTCATATAATCGTCAACCTCGGTCTTCGATATCTTCATTGCGCAACGTTGGTTGATACTTGATGTCGATGCCCTCCATTACACCCACAACACATCGTCTCCAGCGGGTCTGCAATTTTCCTCGTCCCAATGAGGGATATTGGAACTCTCTGGAAATAGAGAGAGAAACTGCTGCTAATTTTTGTCGTGCTTATATTCTTTTGTTGGTTGGGAAGTCATTTTGTCACGTTATATGTGTCTCTATTTGTGTGGTGGAGAAGTAGGAAGTCGGGTTGGGCGGTGTTGATATGTTGATTGATGGCTGGTGTTAAGGATGGCCCTGGAGAGGTTGAAATTGAATTTAGTGAGTATATAAGAAACGATTATGCTACTTCAAAACAAGAGAGGAAGGAAAATTTCAAAATAGCTTTGCAAAGCTCGAATGGATTTACTGACGTTGAACACCTTTCGCATCCACAAATTACAAAAGCCATCTTATGCTCCTCCAACTTCTTCTCCGTTCCAGAAAAATCTCGGGCACTTATACTCACGGGCACACTCATGAAGCAACATAAGACCAAGCTAAGACAGTCAACTCGCTAAATAACAATCTTACCATTCGGGTGTGGACTGTACCGGAAAATGATTGTTCTTGCAACCATAGAGAATTGATGGCATGTGGAAGGGAAGACGAGGACGGGGTAGTTATCGAGTAATTTTGCCCAGTTAGCTAACAGCGCTTCCATAATTTTCTCTCATGCAGCAAGGTTTGGTAACAGCTCCTCATAAGGATGCTATGGAAGGCATTGAACATGATTCATCACATCACGGAAGTAAAGGGACATCAAAGCTTCAATCAAATGTCATCCATTCGATTCTTCCTCCTCGACATCTCTCCGCCGCCTACAATCACACATCCCCTTATTTTCTCTCCAATCCACCACCCCCATCTCACAGAAGAGAGATTTCCCAACCCTGATCATTCCAAACCAATCATAACCACCATAAACATCGTAAAGAAACGAAGTAAGAACTCTCAAAATCCCCATTGCCTTCCTTCCCTCTCAAACCCAAACTAATTCTTCTCCTACACTCTCCATCCTTGTCCATCTCGCTCAAATTCCAATAAACAATAAGCTTTACACTATACATAAAATAAGACTCAAATACATATCTCAGCCAAGCAAGCTATCAACAAAAGAGAAGAAAAATTCAAAAACCAAAACTCAAGCATAACAGCGAGCTTTTATAAACGGGGTATCAGCCAACATCGCAAGGTAGAGTGTATATATCCCCAGCTGTTCCAGCAGGAAAAATTTCGGGTTGCTATGTGCATAAATGATGAAGGTAGAGTGTTTCGTTCCGTGCGGGCTTTCTAAACTTCTGCTCCAACCGATGTATTTGCATGCGTGTTGGGTTGGAAGGCTAGCGGACTCAAAAATATAAGACAAAAAACATTACGTATTTCCAGACGTATTAGAAGGATTGTAGAACCATATATCCAAGGAGTGCGAGAAGTAGATTGTTTGTAATAATTCGCGATAAATGTATGAAAATATTCTTCTTTTCAGCCGTCGAGAATTCGAAGATGCAAAGTCTTCGACGAGCGGTAGGGATCTAAGGTATTGAATACGCTCTAGAGAAGGTAGACAGAAGCGAGGGCAAATACCGCGCTGAAGACAAGTGTTGTGCCCGAGACAAAGATGGTTTGTCCAGTGCCCTTGCTTGGTGTGGCTGTCGCAGCGCTAACGCCAGTACCGTTTGTTGTCTCTGCTGATGAACCCGTGACCGTGGCCAACCCTGCGGACTGGGAAGAAGTTTGGTTTTCGAACAAGATATGAGGCTTGTTGGTCGCTGTGGGATACGTGGAAGTTGTCGTGTTTATGCTTGTTGAAAGTATAGTGCTTGAATACGAGGATGAAGATGACGACGAAGACGAAGAGGTAGTGGAGAATGAGCTGCTGCTACTGCTCGAGGAAGACGACGAGGATGAAGTGGATGTCGAACTTGATGTTGAGCTGGAGCTGGAACTGGAACTTGTCGATGTAGTGGTTGGAGGTGGGGTGGAAGAGCTGGTTGAAGTTGGAGTTGCTGACGAGGTTGACGATGGTGTAGGTGTTGGAGTGGGGCTGGCCTTGCTACTAGAGCTGGATGCCTTTGAAGATGATCCACTTGAGCCAGATCCACCTGCAGAATTACCAGCCTCAAACACGACAACGTTGGCGGTTTGACCTTTGGGGACGGTCACGACACAGAAGTTGGCACCACCTGCACCTGATGCTTGATCTGAGCTCGTGACCCCTCCAACACCGTTGACTGATGGGTCGATTGAGCAAGGAGTACCATTGCATCCGGAACCGGAGCAAGCAATCTTGATACCGAAAGTTGGTGGGGTCTTTGAAAGATCACAACCAGTCCAAATTGGGTTCCATCCAATCTTGAGGAAAGTGTTTCCATTTGAGTCAGTGTTTGCTCCAGCAACATAAGGTGACCAATTTCCAATCGGCTTGGTCCCGTCACCCCAGATACATCCATCCTTGGTGCTAACTCCAGGAGGGTTGATGTAGTAACTAGAACAGGTTAGCAAATATGACCCATAAGCTATTCCGAGCAAACATACTGAGCGGCGGTGCTACACCAGTAACTTGGGTTGGGGACAGCCAATTGCTCCCAGCTTGAAACGTGAGTTGGAATCAACATTGCCTCGTTTCCTGGCAACACTGTTTGACAGAAAGCAACTCCCCCACCAGCATTGTTCTGTGCACCCACAGCACCAGAGCCATCTACACAGTAAGGCTTGTTAGGAAAGGGTTTGCTAATCGACCCGCTGTTGTCGCAATATAAACCTCCGTTCTATCGCAGTTAGCAATAGTCTCCCCGACTTTCAATTCCACATACCATAGATGCTGGGTAGGTGTACGATGTCGCTTTAGGATCCCATTGTGCCATGACTTGACCAGATGGGCAGGCGTATGGGCAATAGCTTCCTGGCTTGCACTCCTCATCGGGACTCATTGCCCATCCTGCGTTCTTCGCACCTGGCGTGACTGATACCAATCCGGCGTCAGATGGAAAGGCGCATTGTCCTCCACGCTTTGCAAGTCCAGTCTGGATACCCTCTGCGCGTGGTGATGCGTGAAGCCTCTTGTGCTCATGATGTCCATGTCTCTTCCCTAAAATCTCCAAATTGTGGCTATGTTTCGCATAGGCGGGCAACGACAATGCCAATATAGTCGCGCCAATGGCGGCCTGGATTTCCAAAAGCTTCATAATGATGTGATGATTCTGGCCGTGTTATTTATTCATTTGCTAGTGATATTCGTGGTGAGGTATAGTCGAGTCGAGTGGCCCCCTCTAATCTTCCCACTAAGTTGCTATTTTGCGCGTTGGATGTTGCTGAAGATGTTGGTGAAGCGAAAGGATCGAGTTGAAAAACAACTCTAGATTGTTGGTAACGAGTGTATTGGAGTCAGGTTCTGTTAACGAATGTGAAGGCGCATGGCCAGAGCGATAAGGACCAAAATCAAGCAACGACGAGTGTGGTGAGGAAGAGAAGTCTGAGCGACAGCGAGTATCTAAGCAGCGAGGAAAAGGAGGAGTCGCCCTCGGGGGAGGAGAACATTGGCCCAAGCGGGTCGTAGGTCGTAGCCGCATTGTGGCTGTTGCACGCAAGAACTGCTCAAAGACCCAATTTTAAACCAACAAAACGGTCCCTCTATTGGCTATTGAATCATCCGAATCATCACATCCCAGGGGCAAAGACAGTAACGGCCGCGACAAGGGGGAGTGAAAGGGTGTCGAAGCAGCAGTTGGGAAATTGCAGGTCATTTCAGGCCCTTGTAGAATGTTTCCTTCGCCCCCTGCCATGTGGGGTTGATCCAATGGGTTCGCCCCTTTTCTCGGTAATGCTGCGCAGTGGCAGATCTTTCAAGAGTTCTGTTCCTGACGCTTATCTGGATTCGGGATAGGTTGACCAGCATTAGCGCACGACCAGATTAAGAAACGGGGATAGAGAGCCTATCCTGTGTCAAGTCTCCCAAATCCAGATCAGAGCACCGCGCTTCCCCCTCGGTAGAATCTGAAGATTTCCAATCGATATCACCACATTTATATCTTCCAATTTCGTGAATGGCCCAGTCGAGAGCACTCATGTGACCATCACCGACAGCGAGCGGCCGAAGCGAATTGACGCGCTCTGGCCTTCAGGGGGGTCTCTTTTACCAGAAATTTGATGGCGGGCTTTCCACCCAAAGAAAATGCGACCGTCGTGATTGCCATGATGATTTGGTGGTTACGGAGATGGGGATTCCGCACCTCCCTGTTTGCTTGAATGACTTCCGAGAGTTGACAGCTAATTGTCGAAATATCGCATCGTTTGCAGATGGAGCTTGAGGTCTCTGGAGAAACCAAACATTGTATCATCCATACCGATACCGCGAATCTGCGACATCGATCTTATTGATACGAGCAGTGATAAGGAAACACGCTTTGGGGGCCGAGCAACATTCCTACAGTAGAAGCATGAAGATGACGTTTTTGCGGAGGCGAGATGAGATAGGCGAGCTGACTGCAAGAACGTGTTGGCAAAAACAATACGACGGCGAGTAAACATTCCATAAATTCAAAATCAACCAACGACCATACGAGCCTGGATTATAATGCTAGTCGATGAAAAACGGCTATGTAGACAGGCAGTAGATGGCTCTATCCTCTGCAATGCTTTGCATGATTGTTTTCTTCCACTCCTTGAAACACTGTCAACACGCTTGAATCTTTTACATCGTTGAAAAGTTTGACATTAACGCGATAACAATCCAGGTGGAAATTTAAAGGTGTCGCCCAGCGCTACCTAGAGTAGAATGAAATCATTTTTTGATGTGCCACAAATCTTGAGTAGAAGTACCGGAAATCTCTGAGAAGCGTAACACTTGAACGCTGTGCTACTGAGCACACAACTGGCGGAGCATGTGGAAATATTGTTCGTGCAATGCTACCACGCTTCAGTGAACATAACACAAATACTTTTGTGTACAATGGGAATTTTTTTGTTAAGAGGATGAAGCATTTGTGGTGATGTAGCTTGGACTTCGCCATCGGTTCGGCCCGAGAAGTCATCACGGGCCGAATGCACTAAATTCCGTCTCGCTCTACGTCAGCGAAGCTATTCGCGCTCTTAACATTCTTTATCAACAACATCACTGCGCCATGTCTGCACCACAAATCCCTAATCTTCTCTCGTCACTAGGAGGTAGCCGCTCCCGTGGTGGGCGTGGAAGAGGTCGTGGTCGTATATCAGGTCGTGTACATGCCGCCGCAGTTCGGAGCAAGGATCTCGACATACAGTCCACCGACACAGATGCTGCAGTATCACGATTGAGCGCTGTTTCTTTGGGCTATCTTGACGATCCTTTCGCTACGTTATTTGTAAATGGGCCAAATACACGCCGGCTACCGATCATCAACCGCGGTAGGGAGTCTATGCTAGCCATATCCGTCACCGTAATTAATTGTTTACCTAGGGACTTATGCTCGCACAACTGCCCTCGACATACTCATTAATGCCTTCCTCTCCCACGAATCACTGTCCCCAGAAGACACCACCCCTACTAGGCAGATTATATCCCTTGGTGCAGGAACAGATACAAGATACTTTCGGCTTCGAGCAAAGAATAAGCATCGCAATTTAATATATCACGAATTCGACTTCCCATCCGTTTGTGCCACCAAATGCCGAATAACTTCTGGTAGCAGGTCTCTTTCCATGCAGGACGATTGTATGAAATTCTTCGTGCGACAAGAGAATGAAACTGCAGAAGAAGGTCAAGAACCAGCATGGGGTTTTGCTCGCACAGATGATAGCTCTGATATTCGATACTGTTGTCATCCTCTTGATCTTCGCCGTTTACCGTATACACCTTCTATGTCTCATCTGGATTATTTCCCGGGAGTTCGGAGCGACTTACCCACACTTATCATTTCAGAATGTTGTTTGTGTTATTTAGAGGTTGATAATGCACAAGAGGTCGTGGAATGGTTTGCAGATAGGATAGAATCACTTGGAATCATACTCTACGAGCCTATAGGCGTTGACGATCCATTTGGTCAGATGATGGTTGCCAATCTCGCAGCCAGGAATATCACGATGCCCACGGTTAAGGTTTACAAAACACTGGATGATCAAAAGCGAAGGCTGTCAGACCTGATATGTCATACCTCAGACGACGGGGGATCACAAGAGGCTGAAACTGTGGAGAATATCTGGCAGAAATGGATAAGTCCCCAAGAAAAAGAAAGAGTTGACAATTTAGAGGGTTTGGATGAGGTCGAGGAATGGCAGATGCTGGCAAGACATTACGCTGTGGTCTGGGGATGGCGAGGGAAACCAGGCTGGGAGAATTGGCGGGCTTTAAAGGAAAACCAATAATATCATTTATGATATCAAACTTTCGCAAAACTCATAACGAAGGGCGTTTCGCAAGCACGGAGATGTCTGACATCAGGTTCGAAACATGAAAGTCGTTCCCCAACCACAATGTAGGTTGCGCATTCCTCACGCCCTGCTGGAGTGACTATTCACGTACTGCAATACCATAAAGCATTGTAATCCTTAACTTCTCTCGTTATCTGCTTGAACTTTTCCCAGATGATTTGATGTTCTGACTCTCTTTGCATTATACTTTGCAAGATGTTGAGTCTTCATATCTGTGTTGTTCGCTTTTGTGTTTATTTTCTCAACTGTGCAAGCTCAAAAGTATTAACTGGATTCCTCATTCTATGGATCAAGCTTCTTGGAAGGGGTTGATTTCTTTTCAGTAAGTCATCACAGCAAGCTCGCATCGACATATCCCACTACTACAAATCACGATGCTAAGCGCCTTCAGGAAGTCAACCCAACTCATGGCTTCGTCACGTAAACTTCCCTCTCCCCCTCTGAAAATTGTTCAATAAGCAATAAGGTATGTTCCATATTCCAAAGCTTCATCCCTTGGTCTCACTAGTAGTCAAAATGGCGCCACCTACATCAGCGTAGACTCACTGGCCACTCTATCAGCATCTGGTCTGGGGAGAAAGAGCGTGAGTATCATGAGCAAGAAAGCATGGACCCATGGATTGTTCATTACGGATGTTGCGTGTATTCTTGGTGGGATATGCGGGGCTTTCCCGGCTTGTATGTCTTTGGTCTTGAGTGGAAGAGGATAATCGCATGATTACGGTTGAATAGTCGGGCTCTTCGGTCCAAAGTGGCCCACGAGTACGAGTGGTGAGATTGATATCATCGAAGGCGTCAAAAGCCAGCAAAGAAACTCTATGGCTCTCTACACGTTCGTGTCCTCTCACTCGCCTCCCTCACTCCTCCTTACCCTTTCCCTCAATTCTTTCATTCCTCCTAACTCATAACCCCCTAACTCACCGAATTGTATCACCATCTCCTCACCACAACTAACCGCCTCCGAATCAACCAATTGTGAAAGAAATACTAAGTGTAACAAAGATTGTGGCTCCTTGTCAGCCAACTCACGTTTTTACGGCGCTGGTCTCAATACCGCAGGTGGTGCTTATTGATGCTACGGAATGGACTTATGCGGCTATCAAAATATAGTCCTTCCCGCAGAATGCTATACCTGGGAATGAGAAGAGTAAAGGTCAGGTTACGAGTAGGTAGCGGACGCCACAGGCAACATTCGAGGGAGGGAGTGAGTGATATTAATAAATAGTTCAGGGGGAATAATATTGTGGTTGATCATACAAACTGTGGAGATGTAAGTGCTCCTTTCTGTCCGACGTGGAAAGGCTACATGAAAGATATGGGCATTGCTAATACAACGGGTCGAGTAGTGGGCAGCCAAGTCTAAGGAAAAGATACAACGTGTTCAGTTCTAGTACAGACTTGCAGCGAATACGCAGCCAAAAATCCTGAAGCCTTCAAAGAGGTGTAAGCCTTTAATTCATATTTTCTTATCCCCCCTCTTCGAATTTAGAGTTCATGAACATGGTTAACAGGCACCAGCTACCGGAGCATCAATTCGGTAGAAGTTTATACGACAAGTAGACCAAGCCCATCACCGCCTCCAGGAAACCAAAGCAAAAATGGGGTTTACCACCGCGAAGTTGGCCAATACGAAGACTCGCCACAAACTCATGGAATCGAATACTTGACTCCTCTGCCTGGATATTCTAACAAGTTCCCCAAATCCGAGAATAAGAAGAAAAAGCCACCGGAAGAGAAGCCAGAAAAGCTTGAGAAACCAGAAAAGCCAGAGATACCCGAGAAATATGATTCTGGCTCTCTGTTTTCCGATTCGAAAATCGAAGTAAACGGCGATTCCAAGGTAGATTTGAGGATAAGCCAGGACCAAAACAAGGTCCAAAGCTGCAACCAGAAAAAAATCCAACAGAGCATTAATCTCCAATCTCTCGACGCAGACAACGAACCTCCTTTATCGACATCACATCAATCCGCGCTTCTCTTCGACTAAACACTGACCCTCAACTCCTTCTGACCCATTGGCTGTGTTACAGCTAGAAACAATGGCTCGTAATCTTTCCACGTGGCGCTCATCAGCGAGGGGATGACACCGGAAATGCGTTTCGAAGTTTGTGCTAGATCATCCTATTCAGCTGTCTTAGCGTCGAATTGTATTTTTAGTGAGAGTTTTGAGCGACATCCTGCTGAGGGCGTGTGGTTTTCGCTGTGCGGGGAAGAGAAGGAGATTGTGATGGTGTGAGGGAAGAGCAGATGTGGTTAGTGTTCAGTGTATTTAGGAACATGGGGAGGAAGCGAAGGGAGTGGTGGTATGATGATTTGGAATTCTTGTTGAGGGGGAGGAGCAAGATACAGAAAGTGGGCTTGATGATGATGATGGGATGAGGCATGCTGTTATGCCGAAGGTATAACAAGCACCAGCTTATGCTCAGTTTTCATATCAGCACGTCAAACAACTTAGACATGGTCGCAAGGCTTTGCATGATCACTATAAAAGACAGAGCTTAGTCATCGAGGACGACGACGGATCTGAGCTCAAAGAACTAATTGATACCCAAAAGGGCTTCCTAGATCGAGGGCTCATCGTAATACCCGACAGATCTCAAATAAAAGATTAATACTGCAAATCACTCACGAAAAAGTCCCCTACCTCGCTCCTTCTGTGCTTTCCCAATCTATCTCCTTCCACTTTCCATGGTTTACAGTATAAACTAACCACAGCCATAATATTCACATCCTCTAGCGAATTTCCGCTTCCCCTCCATTTAAACTCGCTCAAACCATTCCCCCAACTGCCCACCTCGTCACATCACATCCAACAGGTAATTTTGTCTCCTGTCTAAGACTGAAGAGCAACAACATTAAACCTGGACCTACTGCAGCGCCAATAATTCCACTGGCGGTATCGCCGATCACGTATGATAAAGGTGAGGGTGATCGGAGGCCAGTTGTTGCGAATAGTAGTGGAGGAAGAGCGATGTTAGTTTTGACTGGGTTTTTCTGTTTCAGGCCTTGGTACTTGCGTTTTTAGTTTCGAAATGGTAGATCAAGATGAGGTGCCACATGGATGTTTTGATAAGCTGATAATTTACAGACTAGCAATAGAGGGTTCACGACCTCGCGATGTATTGGTATGCTCATTATTAGCATAGTGGAATCATCAAACAGGAGAGATTTTGGATAGATCGCTTGTTTAATGTAAGGACACACTAGCATGACCTAATCAGCTTAAATCTTCCAACTGCCTCCTGAGTTTCGCAGATATCGGAGCGATCAAGCTCCTCTTAGCCGAGCGTAATTGCTTTCATCACGACAATTTTTATCACTCCTTCAAGGAGAATAACTAATTTAAGGCCACAGTTGACAATAACTACCGAAGACCTGTGGAAGTAGAATCTAGTCCAAAATCTGACTTTGGAGAGTCGTGCCAAAAATGTGCTAATATTTAGAAGCGTGATGACTTTGGTAAGTTGGTGCCCATGGCCTGTTCTTGCGACTCACGATCCTCACCATATATCGGCTCAGCAGAGAGCTTTATGAAGAGCTTAAACACTGGACAGACGGACAAGCACAAATATTGTAGTTCCTGTGGAACGGCACACCTTTGGGCAGCCTGTGTTGGACTAATGGGAGCCGAGGTTAGGATGAGTTACGAGCGTGCAGCCAAAGAAATCGGCTTTTAGACTGGCACAGGACTAGCAGGAGAATCTCAGACTTTAAAATACCAACTTCACATTAATGGCGCAATGAAGAAGTTTAGACAGAAATATTGGCATCTCCTACAATCAATACGGCTCCACTTACTCACGGTAAGTTTTGATATTTCTAAGTCACTAAGATGTGTCATGCTGACTGAAACAGCTTCATTTACAACGATAAGGACATTAACGATTATTGAAACTCCTCGAATTCAATCCGAACAGCCGAAGTCGTCTGAGGTCAAACTTCATTGCAGCTTCGTGTGGTATCTTCGTCTATCGAGCACCCGACCAGATGATCATTTAGAGGGGTAGTGATTATCACGGGACAACCTTCTACAAGTCAAACCCCCTTAATAACGACCCTTCAGTTCAACAAGGCGACTTCCCTTATATCCTTAGCAAAGTCCTGGTGAATCAAGCTGTTGGTGTGAGGCACGTAAGAATGTTATTAATAGAGCCACAGAGCAGGAGGGAGAGTTTTGAGTTCCTTATTCCTTTTTCTCTTGCCGTTCCAGACAACTAGAGCTTCTAAAGTCTATCCCTACATAGTGGAAAACCCTACGTGCCGGAAAATTTAACAGGTACGTTGACTTTAAGGATCTTAAAATCTATGCACAACGTGATAGCTCTTATAATTTTTTATACGTTATGTTCCATGGCCACTCCAGGACACCTTAGATACTTCTAACTCAAAAAGTTACGTTCGCGTCGTCGCCCTCAGGCCTGATTTGTTAAACGCCCCCTTTTATCATATAGTAGACTTCCTCTACCATAACTGCACTACCGAGCTTATACTACCCCTAAAACTTATAAAACGGTCCTAAACCGTGCTATTAGGCCTCCATACTATGCGAGAAATCGTTAACAGCCTTGAGATGGCTGTGACGTGCAGATTTATATAAGATCGCTACGTGGGTTAGTACCTTGGATCGAAGCGAGTGATGATCTTGGTAGGGAATAGATTTACGCTGTAGGCTTACTTATAGAATCATTAGGCACAGAAAGCTGTTACCTGATTATTATTAGTCATTAGTAAGGTATCTAGCCACTAGTGTAGCCCCCCTTCTCGCCACTCTCGCATATCTAGGAAGTCCTTCACTATAGACAGCAACATATAGCTACGCTTCACGTTAATAACGGCAGTCAAGTAAATATCCGACAATAATGGATTCTTCTAACAAGGCCCTTCGTGCGTCATCTGATTCGTCGCCTCTTTAAGGACATCCCACAATCTACCCTCCCCCACCACAAGCCCTCTTCCCCCGGAGGATGTAATACAGAGAATTCTTCAGGAACGTCATCCTCAGGCTCTAAGAGGGAGCGCGCAGTCGTAGATGATGGCAGCTACGCAGGCCGCACCCGCCCTTGGCAAGTATGTCTGACTTCAACAACACAAAGGCGCAGGTGAGGGAACATTATAATAACAAATACTAGCATTGTGGAGCGAGTCCCGCGGATGTCTGCCATGTAATTAGCAGTGGGTATAACACTGTAAGTAGCACATAATCTTAGTGGCGGCTAATCTGACTTCATCTTAGTTCTATAACGCCTTCACAGATAGTTTAATTACTTCTAAGAGAGAAAAAACCCACAGAACATAATAGCACTTTACGGTGCTTACTACACGAACTTTGATTATATGTATAATCCCTTATTCTTCTTTCTACTGACCGATCTAAACTATTTCCTTAACTACGAGCGATAAGATCAGAGATGTCGTCGAAGGTCGTCGCACAGGTATAATTCCGGCGCGGATATGTCCTACTACATAAACGTATTAAGATTACTAAAGATATCAGGGAGTTAAAGGTGCTAGGTCAGGAGGGCTTTATACACGGATTGTCATAACCGATTTTCCCCCTTCATATCCTGGACGCGTTCCTTTTCAAGCCGGTCCTAGTGAGTATGGCGTAACAAAGTCATGCACGGGTTCGCCCATGGCTACGGAAGCTCAACCTCCATGGGATCCATCGGAAAATTCGAGATGCTCTACAACAATTACAAAATGCGTATGGCGAATAATTGGATATTAATGACTTAGAGACGAGTAGTCAAGGGAGCATCGAGCTTGATAACCCGGAGGACACCGATTTTGAGGAAGAGGGAATGGAAAAGAATGATGATCGGAGAAGAGCCAAATCGTAACAACGCGGGGCAGAACAGAGACTTGCAAGAGGGAATAAAGAGTAAAACGATCAAGAGTGTCAAGTTAACAAAGTGGAGGGTTATATGCGCAATACAGATGATATAGACTACTTAGAGGCGAAGCTGGAAGTGGCATTCTTATACCCAAGGTTACTCTATCATAACATTAACTACGTGTCAGACCCGGGTAACAGTAGATCTCGGGTCTAGCGTTGGGGACCTAGCGCGACAAGCGAGGATGTAGGGAAGTTCTTTCGGCGGGTAGTGTAGGACTAAGACAAATGTTGAATTAGAATCTATGTCTAATGAAAATTCTTGTGAGCACACTCCTTCTATTACGCCGGGATATGAGGAAGACTAAATACAACGCACAGTAACTATTCGTGAGGCCTGCGCCGGCAAACTCAAGACATCTATTCGATCTAAAGAAGAGGGCAGTGACATTCAGTTTCCTCCTGCAGTAATTTGATTCCCCACAACTTGTACTTAAGATCAGATCATCCGTGCCACTGGTGCCATCCATGGTTTTGGCGCTTCGATCACCCTTGCCACTTCTGGCTCTGGCTCTGGCTCATCTGCCTCTTGCGCGGCACTATGCTTCTGACGTTTCCCTGTTCCATTCATAGCATCTTTTGCGGTACACGCCACTTTTGGCTCTGGCTCCCCTGCCCATTTCTGTGGCCAATCTGCCTCTAGTACAGCACTTTTACGCTTTCGACCACGTTTCCCCTTGCCCTTGATGACCTCCTTCGCAGCACGTGCTGCTCGTGCCACCTCGATGTCCTCAAAGCTCATCACCTTCCCCTTCCTCTTGTCTAGTATGATTGACTAGGTTGATCCGCGAACCTTGACTTGGTTTTTTATTTTTGTCAGCATTTGATTCCGATCATGGAGGAGGGCACGTTCGGCAAATATCTGAGCGGCATGGGCAAGCTTCTGGACATGCCTCTCTAGGCGCTGTATATTTGCTTCGTTGAGTGTATAAGCATTCTGTTTAATTAGACTATGCAGCGACGCAATACCTTCTGCTAATACTGGCGTCAAAGGCGTCACTAGTACGTCGTCTTGATAACGCGCACCTATCTGTATTTCATCGCCCCTCGGAACAGTTGATTGAACAGGGGGCCTTGGTGTCACTCGAAGGACTCTGGCCGGGTTGAACGGAAACAAACCACAAGACCCCTCCTATGCGGCTGTAATATTTCTCTTTGTGAACGCCTTTTCCCTTGCAGGACTACACAAAAAAGTGAAATATTGCTTGCCGACTGTATTTGTACCTCCTTGGAACAGCCTCTCAGCCTCGTCGCGAAAGGCTGCCTTTAAGGGTGCAAACGGTCCGACGTCACAAGGCTGGAGCTTGTGGGAGGCGTGAGAGGGGAGTCTTGTGCGTCCCAAAGCAGTTGAGTCTTAATCACGTGATAAATTCAATGTGACCCACGGTCACATGAGACTACAATATGTACCCTTGGATGGTTAGATCGAATATATCATCACTGCTTATACCTAAGTTCAGAGCCTCAATTAAGCATTTATAGCATAACTTCAGTCTCGTCCATGCTGTAGACGTTCTCTGGGAGGATAGCCGGATCTTGTAGTACCTCCTTAATCACCTCAAACCAATGTGTTATCTTATTATAGATGTTATTCTCATGGCGTTCCCAGGCCATTGCCCTAACTCGTCGTGATTTGAGTTCTGGATGACGCTTCTGGAGGCCTCAAGGCCAGTTCTTGCCCGGAGGCTTGTTCGCCTTGTTCGTCGAACGCTGGTGGGCGATACTAAAGGCGAGGGCAGGTAGATACTTGATTCGCATAGGATTCCCGAGGTCGGCCATGAGTTTAAATACTTTTCGAGGGCTTTCTTTTCTGACGGAGTGAGATACAATTGGCCTTCGGCCTTCGCTTCTATCTCGGGACGCCCATGATCGCGATAATACAGTAAAGGGTACTCAACTGTATTTCGATCTGGCCTCGTATGTTCGAGGTTCCCCTGATACTGGGGCCTCTGCAAGTGCTTTACTGGCACGGTCGCTCATGAAGTACTACCTTATTGCGACGTAGGGATGGAATAGGATCGACGAAGCACAGCTCGAAGTGCGGCTCGCAGAGCGGCAGCGGACATGTGGGTGTGCATGGGAGCTTCTAGATGAACGCCACACTTTACGTGTCATTGGTACATCGGAGCATAAATAAGGAAACCAGAACGGTCACTGCAGCCAACGACGTTAGTTATTCCAACAGGTGGACATGCTGTGAATCTGCAAGATTCTGTTCTATTCTAGGGATTGGTTGTTGTGAGCATGAACATCTCCACTGAGGAAAGGATGACTTGCACGACGCGGGCCACGTATTGATCTCTTGAGAATCTATAGCCTTGAAGCTCAAAGACGTGAACATTTTAATTAATAAAAATATTAGTTGGCCTTTATGATTTTGTTATATCATATCTTACTTTCCTCCAAAACTCATTCCACTAAATCCGCCGTTGATGTTCCCAGCTTGGAAGCCCGAGTTCTGGGCACCAAAGCTCACTGTGATTGAACCGGTCTGATTCCCCGCTGCCGTCGTAATCGCTTCTTCCTGCGACTTGGATAACAGCTCATTCAGCAGTTTATGCGACGCTTTGACCCCTTTGAGTTCCTCCTCAAGTTGTCGCAATACCTCAGCTTTGCCTTGGCTAGATCTAGCCGCGTCATTATCATCGCTGCTGAGGTTTAGCTCTTCCAGCTTGTCCTCTAACACTACTAGCTGTCGATCTGCCGTAGTGATAGCACCATGAACCTCCTCCTGCTTTATAGATATCGTCTTCTTTATCTCTTCCGTGACATGACTATTGCGGACAGAACTATACCTTAGGAAGGTCAGTCCAATAATTACATAGGCAGAATCAGAACTACTTACAAGGTTGCAACACTAACGATAGAATTAATAGCAAGTTTACAGCTTTGGAGCTGCTCCGACATGGCCTTGGCTTGATCTTTCTTAAAGAATCCCACAGTTGCTCGGTCTAGCCATACCAGCTTTCTATCTTCTGAGTGTCTGGTCCACTTTTGCAGATCGGCCCTGAAAAGGTTGCAAGCTTGCGTGCAGCTATTGATCGTCCCCTCTGACTGTTCCGCTACACTTTGACCAAGTGAATTCCAATCTCCATCCTGTACTCCTTTGAGTAACTCAAGTGTTGTATAAACCGAGCGGACGTCATCAGTCAGACGCTTAACGGTTTGAGGTGCATCTTTAAGCTGTTGCAGATCTTCTAGAAGTAGTCGTGTACCGTGCAAGGCTGGTATAACAATACCAACGACACTCGCGGTAATACTGAGAGGATCGGCCATTTGTGTTTATTAATGATGGAGGCAGGCTTGAACGAAGATCTAGCCATGAGGTGAGGCTGAGGCTGAAGCTGAGGCCTTGGAAGCGGATCAATCTGATTGGAAGGTTGCCACAGGTCGTTATGGCTGAAGGATGACCAACGACCTCGACACATTTAGCTGCTACTAACACTTCGTCGCAAATCCTCAACTGTAATGGCATCCGCGATATCTTTTGGTGAGGACAACCGCGGCTTCCAAGCCGGTAACATCAACGGTCCAGTGAATAATCAGTTTCATTACCATGGTAAGTCGTAAAGGTCCAAGCTGACCCCGCGCTAATGACGTCCCCACCCGCAGAACGACCAGAGACTCCACCAAACCCGTCGATCGTCATACCCTTTAGTCGCGATACAGACTTCGCCGAGCGAGCGATACTTGATCAGATTCACCAGAAATGTACTGTCTTGGGATCCCGAACTGCGCTTGTTGGCCTGGGCGGCGTCGGGTGAGCATTTACGATTTTTTGTTACTATAGATTACTGATGGCTGTGAAGCAAATCACAACTTGCCATCGAATACGCCTATCGAACTCGAGCCCGCTTGCCAGAGATGTGGGTGTTCTGGGTTCACGCAAGCAATGCCGCCCGGTTTGAGCAGAGCTTTCGAGATATCGCAAATTACGTTAAGATCTCTGGGCGACAGAATCCACAAGCCAATATTTTCCAGCTTGTGCACGACTGGCTATGCGACGAAAAGAAAGGGAAGTGGGCCCTTATACTTGATAATGTAGATGATGCTAGCTTTCTCGTCGAGGCGCAAAGCACCGCCCAGGATACTCAAACAAGCGGCATAGCGGGCGGGAACTCACGGTCGCTCGTGTCATACCTTCCGCAGTGCCCGTATGGATCGATTCTTATAACAACGCGGAGTAAGGATGAGGCCCTGAAGCTAGTTGAACCGCGCGAAATTATCACAATCGAGCCAATGGGCAGTGAAGATGCGCTGGTGCTCTTCGAGACCAAGCTAGGAGGAGCTGACGACGGTAGTGATAATACTGACGTTACTACTGAGCTTCTAGTAGCACTCGAATTTATGCCGCTCGCTATCGTTCAGGCAGCTGCATACATTTTACGGAGAAAACCGCGCTATTCCGTGCAAGAGTACCTTCAGGGCTTTCGGGAGAGCGATCGTAAAAGAACAAGTCTTCTAGACTATAATGGCAAGCAGCTCCGTCGAGATCAGGAGGCGAAGAATTCGATTATCGTTACATGGCAGATATCGTTCGATTATATTTGCAAGATCAGACCATCAGCGGCTGATTTATTATCGCTTATAAGCTTCTTTGACCCTCAGGGAATCCCTGATACACTGCTTCAAAATCGAAGTGAGCAGATAAAGTCGAGGCAAGACCAAAGGAAGACTACCCTTGATAATATTGTTGATAGTGATACTGATGACAACCAAGATAGTATATCACAGTCTTCTATGGGCGATGAGTTTGAAGAGGATATCTCAGTCTTACGAAGTTACTCATTCATCTCTGTTAACGCTAATGGCCAAACATTCGAAATGCACGGACTAGTGCAGCTAGCAATGCGGAAATGGCTCGAAGCTCACGGGCAGGTTGAGAGGTGGAAACGGCAGTTTATCAAGAATCTTAACGCAGAGCTTCCGACGGGAGATTATGAGAATTGGGAAAGGTGTCAGACACTTTTCCCACACGCGCAATCAGCAGCTGCACAGAAACCAAAGGAACAAGATTCTTTACTAGACTGGGCTTCAATATTATATAACACAGCATGGTATGCCTGGAAAACTGGAAAAGGTGTGGAGGCAGAGAATATGGCGGTTCATGTAATAAAGGTTCGAAAAAAGATTCTCGGTGATGATCATATTGATACTCTAGAGGGGATGGCAATGGTGGGCTTGGCGTGTAACCTGAATGGCCGGTGGGATGATGCTGAAAAGCTAGAGGTGCAAGTCATGGAGACTCGCAAGACGAAGCTCGGAGTGGACCACCCTTCCACGCTGACGAGCATGGCCAACCTGGCATCGACGTACAGGAACCAAGGCCGGTGGGATGATGCTGAAAAGCTAGA